>CANUEY010267302.1:0-17062 GCA_948099555.1 Croton setiger
CATTTATCATCAAATTTAATTCATATAATTCATATTTAACTTATTAATCACATAATATCATAGTGCATTTTGATGAAAATGCATAAAATGCATGAAATGACGTCGATTTGACGTAGGGTTTGGTTTGGGGTGTCACACAACCTACTCCTTACTCCTGAAGGGTCTAACCCTTTTCATTATCTCTTCCGGTTAATGTCCCTCTTGATGGCCACATAGGCAGTTTCCACTAAAGGGAGTAGATCTCTATTCAAGAGGTCCCTTCGATCCTTATCGAAGCTTTCATTTATTCCAGCAAGAAACTGGTACAAGCAGGTCTTCTGGATCATTTCATTTTAAGCAGTAATGTCCTCTGGACACTTCATAGGGTTTGGTTGCCTTCTGTTTATTTCTTTCCAAATAGATAGAAGCTTATTGTAAAAGATCTCTATGGGATCCGGTCCTTGCTTGAGATTGTTTGCCTTCACTATTAAATCAAACACTTGGAGATTATCTCTCCCACTGCCATAGAGTTCCTCAATTCCCTTCCAAAGATCTCTAGTAGTATGGTAATCGAAGAATTGGTTCACCAAATCAGATTCAACATTTTCTATGATCCAACTGATTACAGTTGAATCCATCTGTGCCCATCTTTGATAATATGGGCTTGTGACTGGAGGTGGAAAGGCAGTGATGTGTCTGAGCCTTCCCCTGCCACTGATAGTTAAGTACATTAGCCTTGACCATTTTGTGTAGTTCTAGTTATTTAGTCTTTCGGAGATGCTAACTGTTTGGCTGGTTTTTGTAACAGGTTTGTGAAAATTGAGGTGTTGGAGTAACTCCAGTAGTTGGTTAACTGGGGCAGAATCCCCCACTGTTTCTGTTGTGGAAGAACTTGTTTCTTCTGTCATAGAGGTAAGTCTAGTAAATGATGAGCTCCAATACTTTAGGTTTCCTGACCGAAAAACTCCTCTGATACCATGTTAATTTGGTAATCAGAATTTAGGAGTTTGGAGATGATTAGAAGAAGAAAGAATTATATGTTTTATTCCTTCTGTAATCTGCTATTTCTACACTTCTAATACAATGTGAACAAATCAAGAGTATGATCTAATATGAGCTATTCTGTTTGTAATTTTGAATTTAAATAAAGATTAGATTTATATTTCTAACTATTTCTATATCAGTCTTTGTGTAGTTCTCTAAAAATTATAATTTACTTATTTAGATGAGACTAATTCTTAAGTTATGAATCACACAGTTTTATGCATAGTTTTTAAAATTTGGCATTCTCCATTCATGTGGGAGATTGTTGGAATTTATATATTTATTTTAATAAATATATATATTTTATTGGTGTAATGGGAATGAAAGGAAATGGTATTTATCTCATATTGAATCGAATAAATAATAAAGTGGAGAAAAGTTTATGAAAAGAGTAACTCTTTGTAGCAATTAAAATGGATGGAAAGAGGTTAAGCCATCACACCGCGATCGTCGCTCGCTCGGTTTCAGTAAAAAAGATTTGATTAAATTTTTCATGCAAAATTCTGCACAAGTTGACATTTTCCTCTCTTCTGAAATTGATAGTGTCGTGAAATTTATTCTACGCTTTGAGTTCGTTATTTATCGACATTATTAATTTAATTGCTTTAATATATAACACACCTACCACTAATTTGACTTTTATTCTTCTTATTCCAAGTTTCCCAATCGACCTTTTATCCGTTACTGCTTTCACAATTGAGCTTTGTTGCAAGTTCAGTTTCTATCGGACTCGTTGTGCCTTGCAGATCTGAGAACAAGTGAAATGATTGGTTATGGTAGTCTGAACTATGGCCTATACCTAAATTTGCATCTCTGTAAATTTTTTTATTTCATTTTTATTTTTACAATAAACTAAAATTGGATAAAAAAAATATAAAAGGTATAATAATAATTGCATTGAAAAATATGCTATTGGCTTAATTTATGTAAGTATATGCTATTTACTAAATCCACTTTTGAAAATCTATCATTTACTAACATTTCCTCCAAAAAATATAATTTATTTGATGCTTTGAACAATTATGACAAATTTAATTGTTAAAGATCAAAATGAAAAATAAAAAATGTTCATAGTTAAAATATTAGAATAATAGCCAATAAATAATTTGATATTGACTATAAAAAAAATGATTCAATTCAATTTAGATTATAGAAAACTAAAGTGAGAATAAATAATTTTAAACTATTATTTTTGAAAGAGAATTTTTAACTCTCTACTTGTGTCTACTTAGATCAAAACTTATAAATTAGAAACATCAATAAAATTAATTACAATTGCAGTAGGACAAAAATACCATTTATTGTTAAAGATAAAGTAGTAGTATCCGCGTGTTGCGTGAATTGGCACTAGAACATCCTGTTTGTCAATTATGATTATACAAATATAAACGCTATTCAATACCTCCAGTCATTTGTTAGTTAAGTTTCATGGAATAAAGGCACAAACATACTTCTTTTGGCAATGATCCTAAGCTGAACAAAATTGGTAGCAATAGTTTAACTAGTTTAAGTGCCTTTAACACTGAATCAAAATGAACATTTTATCAAGAGAAATGTAGGATCAGAGACCTGAAAGAGTGAACAATAATCTTCGTACCCTCTTTTTGTAAATCTATTCCATGATTTTTATGTGCCAAGGAATAGTAATTCTATTCCACATACCAAACAAAGCCTATGGCAATTAATCAGATACACAGCTAAATCAATTATTCAACTTCTTTCTCAGATATTACTTTGGTCAAATAAAAATCCAAGGACATTTTAAGAGTTACATAAAAAACTAACAACATATTTTGAACTCAACAAGAGATTCACAATTTAAGCCTCAAATATGTATCTTACAATTTGTTCATCTAAACATTTTGACACTAAGAGTGTACACCTTCGTACTGCGATACCCCTATTATACTTTGACAAAAGAAGAATCATAGAGCGCCAGAGGCACACACCTTTTCCACTTCCTCAAACGATTGGAATAGATTCTTCACGTCCAACTATGTTTCGCAGCCCAAATCCCTTTGGTTGATGCTGGTACACCACAAATTGAATCACAGGACCTCATGTGCCTTACCGTAGTACCGGTTAATGAATGGAGACTGCAAAGCAAACCATACCAATTAGCATATGCAATATCTTCGTTCCAGGAAATGCGCAAGTAAACATTCCATCCATATTTACTACTGCTTTTGGATTCCAACCAACACTGTCATTTTAGTAAACCTTCAACCTTCGCAAGTGCCCAACTCATTGCCAACTAAATATTAGACAACTGGCAAGACAAGGCAAATGCGCATATTTTAAATGAAAATTAAGATGACAAAATTTAAGGAAAAAAAATCTAATTAAAATCAACCATTTCAACCACAACATATGAATCTTATCATCTCCTGATAATGATAATTCTAAAAAGCAAAACGCTTCTTTATAGTACAACACACTCGATGAACGATACTGGTTAACGTTTGAACCAGTAAAGTGCTGCGCTCCAAGCTGTGACCTACCATCTTTCTTCAAAATTTCAGAATTCATGTCATCTTAGTGCACTCAATTTGAAAATTTCCAGTGGAGGTAAATGGGATCAGAAATGGACAAGGAAAATTTTATTTTGATAGCTTTTCCTTGAATTGGAAAGAAAATCAGAGGAAAAAGCAAAAAGAGGTAATTGGTCCCAAAAAAGTTACCCCTGCAAAATTTTACCTCATTATCCTTTCTCCCAGCTTTGCTCTCCCACAAACAAAGAGGAATAGATTACTACTATTTTTACTTAGCATTAGCAATTACATACTAATACCAATATATTTGACTGGCACTCCAACATGTGATCACAACAAAAATATGGAGTGAATAAGAATTATGAGATTTCCATTTTAGAAAATCAGTGGGAATAAGCATTTCTTCCACAAACTTATCTCATGTGAACAGTAACAGCATGAAGCATGCTATGTAGAAATTTCCAAAATTTTCACCTTCACATTTGATACATCCGGAGCATCTGGTGTGTGCACAGGATAGAACTTATAAAACCTCATATTTTCATAGGCCATTTTGGTTTCCTCACTCATAGCTTCCAAGACCTTTTTCCTGGATTCTCTTGCCTGCACATAAAAATTAGTTCAAAGCTGACTTGGATAGCTTAGTGGTAGTCTTAAACAAAAGGAGAAGAACAAAATATCTGGGACTGTGTAGTACCTCCCTGTTAGCTTTCTTAGCCTCTCGAACTTTCTCCTTCACAAATTCCTAAGAGAGGAAGGGGCACTTATATTAAATAAATAAAATGAAAAACTGAAGAAAAAAATTGAATACAGAATAAATATTCACCTTGAAGGCATCCTTCTGATCTGTAGATAATTCCTCTTCCTCAATCAGCTTATCGGTGAATTCCTGTGCATGTTAAATTTTAGTGTGGCAATTATTTTCCTTCATTCTTTTTTCTTTTTCAAGATAGGTTTAAGTGGTTAGGGAGAAACTTTGATCAATTAGGGAATGGAAGGATCCAAGAAATACCCCTTTAATTCTTTGTGAGAAATCAAAATAAGTGTGCCATGTGTTAAGAATACAACATTGCCTTCTACAATGAAAATGATCATGCAATTGCAAGAAGATTGCATAAAACTGAATAGCAGATGATAAATGTCTATTAACACGCATCTGCTTAAATCAACTCTTTCATGACCCACAGCATCAACACTTTATCACAGGTGGTTGATAATATAAAGACAGATAGCAACTTCCAAAAAAAAAAATCCTTTAAGAATAAATTTACACAAACATCATAAAAATAAAAAATAAAAATTCTTGTACCTCAAGCTCGTCTAGCTCCCAATCGAATTCACAGAAAACCTACACATGCCAGGAAAAGTTCAATTTTGTATGTGTACTAGTGATATATAGTTATCTGTCAAAATAGAGCTACCCATCAAACTCAAATCAAAACCTAAAATTTTTTATTCCCACAAGTCTTTTTGCATTACCGGTTTTGGTTCTGCTGGAAAAATTATCTGCACCTCAGTGCTTTGTTCAAGCTCATCTTGCTTAAAAGGGTGATAAAAATCTGTCAAAAGGGAAAAGACATGTCATAAATATGATACAGCAGCATTTGCATGCTTTCTTGCTAAGTTCTTGATTTCTCCAAATCGTATATGCAATATTTAAATCTTTAGCAAACCATGAATAGGGGGGAAACCACACAATTGAATCTGTCCCAAAAAACAGTTTCTCAAGAGCAGTTAGAAAAAAAAAAAAAAAAAAAAAAAAAAAAAAAAAAACAGCATTGAAAAAATGCACTACCATAAATCCTTTCCTTAACCAAACTTAGACAATTCTCATCTTTTCTGGTCAAAATTTTCAGAGCTCATGAAAAACTCAAGCAGTTGCATTTTTCGTTCTCAGTCATAAGACAATAATAAATGCAAAGGAGATGACATGAAATGCAGCCATCTAAGCAAGTGAATCACTTCCACACTCACATGGCAGGCAGTATTCATACTTCTTGACACGGTCTATCTTCAAATGTCTCAAAGCAGTCCTGAAAGCAAATCATGTGCATATACATAAGCAAGAAAAAAAAAGCAGACACATACAAATACATCCGGTCATCAATATGCCAACGGGTTTTCATGAAAATTCATTCCAAATCATTAAATTACATGAATATATCATACCCAACCATATAGATCTGTTGTATATTCAACATCAGAATATGCAAAAGGAAAAAGATATTGAAGAACATGAAAATTGATGTTACAATAAAAATGCCAAAATAAAAATATGAAAAATTAATATATAACAAAACAACTGACACCTATATGTTTCCATGGACAGCATAATACAAATAATAAAATTGAGAACAAAAATTGGGGTAACTGATGAAGCAGATACTAAAAATCAAACTGCTAGTAGATAAAACACCACAATATAGCCACTTTGCCATTTGGTAGCAATAAGATCATAATTCCAATACAAACAAGGAAAATGAAACTTGCATTTGAACATAAATTTGACACATTGATCCTTCTGCTATTTGCAGTAGTTAGAAGGCAACAGTGACATTTACGTTTATTCTATTTGACATTAACTGCTCCATCCAAATTAGTATTTTAATTTGCCTTTTAACATTATAACTGAGTCAACCCTGCATGTTAAATAGTATTGCTTTGCAAAACTATCTACGGTGTTATAGTGTAGACCTCCAAACATAAAATAGAACCTAGAATTGCAACTTCTGAATATTCCAAACTGTCCAATACCAAAGCTACAAATCCTAGAAGATACCTACTGATGGAACCATTCATGCAAAACAGCAATTGAATCACAAGTATTTGAAATCACCAAAATATGTGAACTCAGAACACTGACTGACAAATTTAAAGCAATAAAACATGCCCCTTTATATGGCTTTGAAAATTACAAAATCAGAAACATTTTAGAAAACCTTTATCAATTGTAGAAATATTGCAGCTAATTTGACACCAAGAATCCATCATTTAAACAACTGAAAGGAGATAAGAATGAAAGAGATACGGGAGCATGGAAGAGCAGTACCTCCTCTGGGTGCAGCTCAAAATAAAAATTTGAGACTTCAGTCTATCAACCTGACTGTCTCTGTAGAAAGATTAACAAAGATAAAGAGGCAAAGAACCAACTAACTAGAAAAGTAAATCCATAAAAACCAGAGATTAAGATACCTATTCTCCAGAGGAATATAAGGCACCCAATCCATTTTCATTTGTTTCATGGGAATAATTTCTTCAGCCTCCCTCTGAACTGAGTTAATTCCAATCTTATCAGAAGGAGGGAAAGGGGATACAACCTGGGAACAAATATAAAAGTTCAAAATTAAGTTAAAATGATAACAAAGAAATCTTGAAAAAGTCAACTCCATTTAGAAAATGAAGAGACTACAGATTAATAAGTATGATAATGAGAAAATTGCAAGCTTCAATGAACTTACGGCAACCACCACAGGAATGCAAATTACTTTTTGTTCATCCTTGTAAGGAACCAATTGAGCTGTTCAAAGCAATTCAAAGCAAACGTATACAACAAATCTATTACTCAACAAACACAAGTACAGGGGAAAAATAAGACTGAATTCATGGGAGAATTTGTAATAGGCTTATAACAAGAAAATTACTTACGCTCTGTGCTGCCAAACAGGTACACTTTCTTTCCATGCAGAACTCCACCCTCTTCAAATGCATTCTGACCAATAACAATAACAATTTTAGTGTCAAACAATAAAAACCAATAGAAAAAATTCTTCCCGCAGGAAGAAGTTCAAACGAATGCAAAGAAAAGGAAAACATATGTGATGCAATGGCATACTTCCAAGTTGGAGAAGTTCCAGTTGTACTGATAGACCGTATCCAATTGATCCCACTGAACAGAACAAATATGTAAGACCAGCACAAGTTACAAAACTGAAACAAAACAAAATAGCAATGAAACTCAACATGAGAAAATCAAAACTCCAATGTAACCTCTGTCCCAACAGGAAATGTTTCCTTCCATAGATCTTCCTGAAAAAACCAATTCGACAAATTCTATTAGTAACTGTCCGGATAATATTGTGAACTATACCCTGCAACTACTTATATTAATTATTAGCAGAAATAAACAACTGAAGACCTGCAATTTCTACCAGCGGAAGGATTCTACTACAATAATTTATTGTGTTTTTTCTCTTAGCAAAAAAAAAAAAACAAAAAAAAACAAAAAACAAAACTACAACAAATAAACAAATGTTCATAGTTGACGATTCCCTTTAGCACATTGTTGCTTGGAGCAAACCATCGGAAATGGCACAAAACGAAAATCCCTAAGCAAAACAGACAAAAACTCAAAACAAAATTACACAGAGGGCAAATGCAAGTAGAAGACAATACCAAGTTGCGCTTATCTTCGAAGTACTGAGGTTCAGAGTCGAGCTTGGAGGCTTTGACCCGCTTAGCTCGAGTAGGAGCTTTGATAGATTCTTGCTTGTCCTTGTGATTCTCTTGCGAAGAAGAAGAGGGTTTAGTGTCTTCTTCTTTATCTTTTTGAACCCTGTTTCTCTTGGCTCCCTTCCTCATTGACGCAAATAGGAAAGAGGGGAAATAGTGTTTGGTAGAAGAGAAAACGAAAATCAACGGGGGAAAGCAGAGAAATATCAAATATAGGGTTTGGGGCTTGGATCGAATCGAAGGCGGTGGATCCGGATTCGAATTGTAGCGAGAGAGAGAGAGATAGAAAATATAGAGAGAGAGTATGTAGAAGATTTTTGAAGCGTGGAATGGACGCGGGTGATAGGGTTAAGGATTTGTTTCTAGAGTGTAGTGAGTGAGAGAGGCGCACATCATCATATTTCAAATTTTGGCGAGTTTGAAATTGCGAGTGAACGGACAAATGGCAAATTATATAAACAAATAATTCTAACTCTGGCGGCTTTCTGTGCAACCAAGATAGGCAAGAATAATAATTGTATTTTTTTTAGAATATAATAATTGTATTTTTAGGGGTGTTTCTCAAACTCCATATTTTTCAACTTATTCAAAATAAGTGATCGGTATTATAATTAGATTAAACATAAACAGTCAAGTATTTCTATAAATTAGTTTATAATCAACTGATAAATAATTGATAATATTTTTATAAGCTAGCTTATAATCAATTTTTAATTGGAAAAACTAGCAAAATAATCAAATTATCCTCGAATTTTGGAATATTGATTATTAGGGAGGGAAAACTAGTAAAATGATCAAATTATCCTCGAATTTTGGAATGTTGATTATTAGGGAGGGATATATTGATCTTGTAGTTGCTCAAACCAGCTTAAGACAATAAGTGATTATTTTAAAGTTAGTATCCCAACTTTTTTAAAACAGTATATAATTTGATTATAAGTTAAAAAATAAATAGTTTATAATCTAAATACAGTTTATAATCTGGTTTGACGAATTTATAAGTTTTGAAATATATTACCTGATAAATTTTTTATTTTTTTTTGTTTGAGGAAAAAATCTAAATAAGCTATTGTATTTTTAAAAAATACCTTGCTAAAATTAAATTTTCCTTGCAAATTAAATTCCAATAAAAAAAAAAGGTTTGGTAAATTTAGACAGAGAAATGAATATATATCTATTAAGTTTGTTTAAGTTTTCTAGAGAATCTATCTTGAAACGATACATGAACCAACTATTTACAAATTGTACCAAAATGAAAATTAAAAAATTTACAATTTGATTCTAATTCCTTTCCATAACTAAACTAGAACTGTATCATAACTGAGAATCAGAATCAAAGATGTATTTTAGTATATGTTTCACCTATAAATGCAATATTGGTTTGATTCACGTAATTAGAATTGATTTGTTTCAATTAGGCTTGAATTTGGGTTTATTAGATTAGTTCAGGATTAAGTTAGTTACTTCCTACGTTTTTCCAAAATATGTCATTATGTGGCATTTATTTTATTTCAAAATAAGTTTCACTTTCTATATAACAAATGATAAATTTTCATTTTTTTTTATTTTTATGTTTCATAGTTTGTTAAATATTAGAGTTTTAAAATATAAAATAACTTATTTTATTTTATAAATATACTATTATCATAAAAATAAAAAGATAAATTTACTACCTATCCACTCATTACTTTATTAAATTTGAATTTCAATATTTTACAAAATGGATGAAATAAGTGTTAAGGCTTTATGTGAAGAGCAGTTGGGAAGCTGTGCATGCAAGTTATGTTAGAAATGGAAATACCAATCGTAGCTCAATTATAAAAGGAAGAAAAAATAGAAGAAAAAAAGAAAAAAAAATTAAACAACAATAAATCAAATCAAACACAAGAATAATACAACAGACTAAAGCGTCTCAACATTGTATCTTTATTTAGAGTTTGCAATATTAATATAATAGTCATAGTGACCTAAGAGTCTAGAGGTTATTATTAAAATTACCCTTTTATCACTTTATTTTTTTACCAAAAGTGTAACTCAAACTTTTTGCTCCAATTATCCATTCTTTTGGTAGATTTCATGCTAGAGGAAAATCGACAATTTGAAGGTAACACAAGAAAATTGTGTTACACGAAAATTATAGACAAGAATATAGAAACAAGCAAATAATCTTTCTGTAATGTCAAGGAAACAAATTGTTAGCTCAAATAAAGAGTAGAAACAATGAGGTCAAAAAATTAATGAATCTAATCAAGATGTAGAAAATTAATTCACTTATGGCAAGTTAATTTATTGACCTATTAATTCTACCAAAAACGTTGGTTTCAATACTCCCTATCTATTCAATTCAAAAATTTGCCGAATTTATGTGGCCTTAAAATTTTATTACTTTCAACCCAATTCAAACAAATTTTAATTCACTAATTAACTATAGAAATCTTGAAATTGCTCCAACACTTTGTTTTTTTTTTTATCAAAACATAAACAGCTTTACAACTCTGGAAATTACTTCTTTTTTTTCTTTTTTTTTTAAAAAATTTAATATGAAATATCAAGAATCATAAAGCAAACACAATAATCAACCCAAAAAGGCTACTCACAAAAATGAATTATGAAAAAAAATAAATAGTCGAAGAAAAGGCCATATAAAACGAATTGAAGGAGAAAAAAATCTAAATATTGATGACGGCTAAAAACCTTAATGGAACAATAAACAAGCCCTAAATCTACAAATAGATAATAGTTTACCTATTTTAATGACTCTGATACCAAATGACGCGTAACCCTATGGCAAGCAGCCTTAAACCTCATCGCACAAGTGATTAAGAAATCCAAGAACAAACAAAATAAATCAACCTTCTAAAGCACCCAGTTCTTAATAAAGCACAAACACGTACAATGGAAGGATTTTAAAGGAGTACGAATCAGAAGAACTCCACAATATAGTTGATAAGTAAATCTGAACTTGTGGTGCAATCAAGGAAAACCAAATCCTTACTTCTGTCTATGATGGCTAAAAATCGCATATAGCAAAAAATATACTAAAATTGATCAAAAAAGTTACAAATAAATAAGACTTTATTTATAGCTAAAGGACCAAACCTAAATCCTTATGGAAGTGGGATGTGACACCCCAAACCCTAGCCTACGTCGTTATCAACGTCATTATATGCATTACGTGCATTTTTATTTAAAAGGCATCATATGAAATGAAATATTTGATTTGAATATGAATTATATGATTTGAATATGATAATGTATTAGATGAATATGTTAAATAAGCTATGTTTTAAGTTCGTTTACCATCGAAAGACATAAACCGAGCCAATTAGAGTTTGGCTCGCGCGACCGAAAAATGTCGGAAACGCGTAAAATGTAAAGCAAATGATTTTGAGATTTTATAATATGTTTATAAATATATTTAAAGAGTTTTGGAACCCTAATTTTGCGACGACGTAGTACGGTTTCGATTCCGAGAAAAACGTCGAGATTTCGGATTAGGGCACCGACCGAACCACGAATAATTTTCGGATTCCGATTTTTACGAAACTTCAGACACATGTTATACATATTATTTGACACCAAAAATGTATTTAAAGTGGGTGCTAGAGTGTATTTGCGGGCTGAAATTTAAAAACAAAGAAAGAAATTAAAAGAAAGAAGAAAGCTTTATGGTTAAGTAAAGAAAAAGGGTAAAATAGATATTTTGGGTAAAAATAAGAGTAGCTGCTAGAAAGGGACTTGTTTGAGTGATGTGCTAGAGTTAGTTGAAGAGGTGAAGAGGTGGGGAAGGCTGGAAAACAGGGAGAATAGAAGCAAACTCAAAAGAGAGAGAAAGAAAGAGAGAGAAAGAAAGAAAAGGAAAGAGAAAAGAGAAAAGAGAGAGAGAGCTTGGGTTCCTATACCTTCATAGTGTTCCTTAGGTGTTTAGGAAGAGTTTGGAAGTGAAAGAAATGGCTGGGAAGTGAGAGAGAAGAAGAAACCAGAAGTGAGAGAAAAATTTTGGGTGTTCAACAGTGTAGAGGAGCCTACTTTGTGAGCTTATATCTTTAAATTGAGTGTGTATGGGGAATTTGGCTCCTATGGTTCGATAGATGGTGTGTAGAGGAAGAGAACGGTGGTCATAGCTTTCCGGAAAGCCACTGGAGGAGGACGTACGGTTGTCTGAAAGTTGGCTGGAAACCTATGATTTCTAGCAGAAAACAGAAGGAATGAGGAAGAAGAAGGTCCAAAAAGCGTGCTTTGGCTACGTTTTGACCAGAGGAAGGCGCAGTCAAAACGGCGCTGCGGGCTGCATTTTGAACGTAATTCGCGCGTCCAAAACGACGCTGCTCCCTGCGTTTTGAGGCTTTTGCCCAGCACTTGTATTTGGTAAAATTTGCATTTTAGTCCCTAAAGTTTTTGTTTATTTATATTTTTGACCGAGAAATAGGGCTGTAAACGAATCGAACCAAACAGTAATAGGTTCGGCTCGAATTCGTTTAGGTATTCGTGGTGTTCGAATTCGGATTCGTATTCGACTCGAACATTAATTAAAAATTCGAATTCGATTCGGCAACTATTCAAAAATATTCGCGAACAGTTCGACTATTATTCGATTACAGTATTCGATTTAACTATTCGAATTTAGTTCAATTTATAGTTCGTTTAACAAAAAAATTGCTGCAATTAAATTGTTTTTAAACATTACAACCTAACTATTTTAACATATTAAATTTAAAATTACAAGTTCGAAACAAAAATTTATATTAATCCAATAGTTAACCCACACTAGTTTCATCTTCTTCAAGCATCCGCAAAAAATTTAAATTCAAATTAATTAAATTAGACTAAAAGAATGAAAATTATAATTTCAAACATTAAATTTATTCAATTTAAATTAATTAGATTAGATTAAAAGAATTGTGAAAATTATAATTTTAAACATCAAACTTACTCTATGCTTCCGCTTCAATGCATACAAAGCTTTCAATTAAATCTTGTGTGGAAGATACTCTTAGAGTAGACATCCTACATGAAAAATAACAAATGTGCTAATCATAAAAATAAAAGAAAACCATAGAATACAAGTAAAGAAACCAACCTATATTTCAGTTTTCATATATATATAAAAAAATACCTTAAAAATGCATTTCAGTTTTCACAACTCGAAACTGTACAATGCAATTGAAAGATATGTATAAATGCTGCGGTTGTAAATATTTTCACATTGGCAGTTTTATGAAGTAGTTGAGTTGTATAAAAGAGCCAAGATTTGTATAAAAATTGCATGAATGTTTTAGAGTAGGTGTACCTTTCTTAGGTTTCAAGGCAAGTAAATACAAATACGTGCAAATATATGTACGTATTCATATGTAAAAATAAAGTATGGTTTCATAATGGATTAAGTATCAAATAAATTTTTTTTCCCTCTCTGCAAAGTCAAATTCAAAATCCACCATAATGAGAGAGCTGCATTTCTAAATTGAAATAAATAAACAGATGAACAAGCATTTAGGATAAGCAAGAAAAAGTTGAAGCTTGAACGACATAAATTTTTTATGTTTATGTGTGTATTTATCTCGTCCAGTTGCCAAGTCTAGATTAAGCAAAACATGAAAACTTCAAATCATTTCAAAGACCAATAGAACAGTTGAACAATCTATATAATACATTCACTGAATACCCAGAATCTTTCACAAATACGAAACTGCATTATACATAGGAAGCTAATAACCTACAAAGAAAAAGCATTGCGTTCACAAATACGAAATTGCATTATACATATTTAATTATGTTTCGAAAAAATTGATACATGATAATAAAATCAAATAAGATACTTTTCTTCTCCCAAAAGATCAAATTATAATCCAAAGCATATTTCATCTTTGCTTGCACCTGTTTCTGGATTTATGAGCTAATTGAAAAGTGTACATGTTTAATTTAGTAAATTCTTTTTGAATTTGATTAGCAGAAACTTGGAATGGAAGACAAACCCTGTTCATATTATAGTCCTCTTTAGAAAAATTTTCACAAAATAAATACAAATTGGTATGTAAAAGCAAGCCTATTTTAGATATTTTCTTTAATATTTCAATTTATTTTCCAACACTATCTTGATTGAATGATATTATTTTCTTATATTGTAATTTAATTAGATTCAGGTAGGTACAGAACATGGAAGAATCTAGAAATCTTTCAAACAGGTACGAATCATATTTCTAAAGCAGCAGCAAATATTTTAATGTTTTAAAAAATCATTTCTGTTTTGCAATTGATTAAATGAAATTATTCAGAAAAAAAAAGACCAGTTTTTTGCAAGTTTGAGAAATAGAATTATAGGCAGATGAGTTGGAATTATGAGAATGAATTTGCAGCTGGTGTAGCAGCTGCTGCATTTTCTGTTTATTCTCTGACAGAAACAGAAGAAGAATTCAAAAGAAGGAGAAGAGAGGGCTTTGAGAAATCCAAAACAGAAATGCAAACAAGAAAAGATCATTCTGTTAGAGTAACTAGACATTCATCTTCTATCAAGGATACAAAATCTGCAGCTGGTAGTTCTATTTCAACAACACCACTTAAATTTGTTTCATTTTTATTTACATTGTTGTAAGATAGAGTAACTAGACATTCTGTTAGAGTAACTAAACATTCATCTTCTATCAAGGATACAAAATCTGCATCTAGTAGTTCTATTTCAACAACACCACTTAAATTTGTTTCATTTTTATTTACATTATTGTAAGATAGAGTAACTAGACATTCATCTTCTATCAAGGATACAAAATCTACAGCTGGTAGTTATATTTCAACACCACTTAAATTTGTTTCATTTTTATTTAAATTGTTGTAAGATAGTGACAAAGAGCTAATACTTTTAGATCAAAAGAAAGGGCTACTACACCTAGTAGAAAACCTGTCGTGGTCTCAGGTCTCAAGTGTATCATAATATTTTCACGGAACCTTAAATTTATCAAGATTAACAAACTCAAATAAAACTTATCTCAAACAATTTTTAAAACTGATTAAACAAGACAAACAATTTTTACTAAATGAATCTGAAACTAAACATTGAAGAGTGAAACTTAACTAAAGGCGACCACTGACTGAAAGGCTAGGGTCCGGCGACAGGCGAGCACTTGAGGGAGAAGCAAACGGCGGTGCGACGTAAGTGGGAGCAGCGTATGCGTCGCTCGTTGCGTTTCAAATTCAAGGGATTACTGAAAAGATACAATTCTTGCTGCGATGGATGAAGGTCTAGTCATTGGACGTGGTGTTCTCTGGTGTTACCGCCGTTTTAGGGTGGAGGTGTGGTTTTACCGTAGTTGGAGGGAGGTGGATCAGTTGCTGAATCAGAGATACAATGGTGGGTGTGCGGCTGGTGGAAAATTAGGGTTACTATAATTTTTTGTGTATATATATATATATATATTTAGAGAGAGAGAGAGAGAGAGAGAGAGAGAGTTAGGCAGATTCTGGATTCTGGGTAAACAATGTCGAGGAGCCAACTTTGGGAACTTGTATCTTTTAATCTAGAGGGTTTCTGGGAATTTGGCTCCGATGGTTAGCTAGAGGGTGTGTAGAGGAAGAGAAAGGTGGTCTTAGTTGGCCGGAAAGCCACCAGAGGAGGACGTACGGTGGTCGGGAAGTTGGCTGGAGAGTCAAGTTTTCAGGGCCAGGCAGGCAGGCAGTAGGCGAGCTGGCACGCGGATCAAAACGACACTAAGGGCGTGCGTTTTGATCCAGGCGCGCGCGGCGCCGCGAGGCACGCGGGGGGGCTGCGGCTGGCCAAAACGACGCCGTTTTGGGGTAAATATCATTTTTGGTATCAGAGCTGGTCTACGACCCCACAGGGCGTAGTTTTATATGTAGTCTTGAATGCATTTGCACATAACGTATGAGCACATTTACATAAATAGAGACATGCTACATGATCATGAGTTACATGCATTATCGAGGAGAGAGAATTCGGCTGACCAAGAGTACTCCAATGGAGTAATCTTTTCAATTGCATTCACTTGTACATGAAAAAAAGTGGTTATAGAGTTCAGTTACTTGAATGGAATTTAGATGTTTTAGCAGCAGTGAACTTTTTGGTAGTTTATCGGCTGCTATAGAGTTATTTTGTCATAAAGATGTTGAAATTTGATTGAATATGATTGAAATTAGAAATTTGAGAAAGAGTCTATTTGAAAAGATTAATGAAATGATTGTGTGAAATCGGTGAAAATTGTTATAAACCATAAGTGAATTAGTTTTTCCATAGTATGTAATTGTTAATTTTGTTGAGTACTTGGAATGAATTTGCTTGTGATGTTAAAATAGGAAATATAAGGAAATAAATGTAATGAGACATGACTTTTGAAAAGAAAGGTAGTAAATTCATGGAGTTAATTAATAAAAGAATAGTGTTTGTTGATTCTAATCTGAATGTTATGATAAGTCTATCCCTATTGAATGTTTGATTTATAGCTTAGCATGTTATTGTTTGTAACTTCCTCTACTTATACTCTTACGTAATAAAACATGCTATATATTTTTTTCAAAACACATTTAACATGTTGCATTCTCTTCTTATATCTGTTAATGTCTTCAAGATATTGTTGACGCGCAAACAGCAACGGTGCTCCTCTCTTGAACGAGAGGGTTTTTCTCGAGTTCAGTTTTCTTTTTCAAAGAGTTTTCAAAGGTTCGGTTTTGGAAACCGAAAATGGGTTTAGGCGATAAAAGCCGTTTTGGATTTTTGCCGAAGCTAGTCGGTCTTAAAAAATTCTTTTGCGTCGCCACCCATATCGGGAACCGGTTTTTACAAAAACCACAAAAATTCTTTTTGACTCCGTTTTGAAAATTGGATAAGGCACAAAAATCCGAACCGAAGATTTTGGGTAAGTGGGTAGGGTACGTTAGTCGAAATCTCAAGTTCAACTAACGCCCGGTCGAAACCGGCCTCCAAAAACCAAATTTGATTTTCCGAAAATAAAGTTAAGACTCATTTATTTTGAAAAGCCGCTATCGATGTTCCTAATCGGTGATTAAAGTCGTTTGTTAAAAATCACAAAACGGAAAGCAATAAATTACGCGAATTTAAATTGCGGAAAAATAAAACAGCCCTTAATCTAATT
>CANUEY010267334.1:0-17105 GCA_948099555.1 Croton setiger
CAGAGTTGTTTTCATAGCGTTAACATTGATATTTCCTAAAGACAAAAACATTCCTACCAAACAAAACTGGTACAGTTCTACCACCTCACTTCCATCAGCCTGCCCAACTGCAATAGTATCCTCATCGTCGGACAACGTCAAATTATGAAACTGTTGATTCATAGGAATCAAGCAACAGGATCAGAATTAGGAGAGAAAACTGTCATAAAGACAGAGGAAAAATAATAATTTTTTTTTAAACTCATTTATAATATCCTAAATAAAAAAATTTATTATTTAGTGAATTTATGAAATTTCATTATTTACTAATTAACAACTTTAAAAAAAAGCAATATTTGTTAAGTTCTCCTATTATTTAGGATAACAAATTATGTAATTCAACCGCCAAAAATAGGAAGATTCATTCCCTAATCAATGAGAATTTTTCGATCAAATAATAAATAAGGCAACTATGAAGATTCATTCCTTAATTGATTAAGATAGGCGCCATATTCTTTGATCGATAACAAATAAGGTGGTCCTGTTGTCTAAAAATATGAATATTCACAGTAAGATAGTCGATTCCCCTACCAAATTCTTTGTTTTGGAAAGCTAAACAAACTAACCCTAAGGCCAAGCATGCGGAGACTCATAAACGACCAGTACTCAGAATTGACAAAAACCTTGAATGGAAATGCATAAATTATGGCTAACTGATTGCCAAAAAATGATTCCCTTCGATTATTAAGAAAATAGGATTCCCATTCTCAACTCAAATCAGATAAATTGATAGTGCAGGCAATTGAAAATAACGAGAAAAAAATAATTAAGTCTCATAAACACAAACTTCCTAGCGTTACTGGAAACAGACAATATTTTATTATGTTTCCCAATATGAATATGGAGAAAAAATATATATAAATAAGTCCTTCAACAGTTTTTCTCTAAGGCAAATACATATTATTAACCCTTGATAATATTTATTCTCATTTTCCCCACCTCATATTATGATCAAATAAATAAGAAAACCTAAATACCAGATCCAGCAAGTCTTCGGCGGGAGGCATTTGAGACAGACACCTGACCAAGCCTTTCTGCCTCAATTGCTTCCATCCTTTCTTTGAGTGGCATATAGTGTCGAAGCCAAGCCCCAGTGTAGACCTGAATGACCATATACGTTAGCATAATATGCACGACAATTTTTTGTCATTTTACCCGTAGATTTGTGTGTGGGGTGGTGGTGGTAGGGTGGGGGCTCACGATCCCAAGTCAGCCTGCCTACCGATAGGTTAGGCCTCTACCCCGTATGCACAACATTCACACAACAATGGCAGATGAAAGCAGTAAGCAGCCTTAAAAAAAATTGCTATGAACTAGTTGCCGAAGGTTTACAAAGTAACTTCTTTTATAAAGAGTTAAGAGGATATGAAACACATAAAAAAAAAAAAAAAAAAAAAACCTCTGGAGATGCAGAATAGTTATAAATGCTTGAATATCACAAGCCAGAACATAAAGTAATTGGCAGTTTAGCAGTCAGAACAGCTTATCTCAAGCACGGACCACAGTTTTTCAGAAGTAACAATTCTACTTGAAGAATAGTGAGTAGCTATGTGTTCAGACATTTGTTGCACTTGTCTAGATGGTGCAGATAACAGGCTTCTTCTACTAGCAAAACCAACTTGACTAGCTATCTGATAGAACAATATCTAATGCTGATTTGAGCTTCCAATCTTCCTCCTTTTTCTTATGCTCCTAAATTTCTAGAGCTAACAGAATTATAAGGGAAACCTAAATGATGCAACTCCAAATTAGATGTAGAATTTTCACTAGAGTGCATAAACTATAACAACACACTTCTCATATTGGTTTATCTGTCAAGATGGTGAGAAGTACATTCTTGTTTGGGGTAGGAGGTGTTGGGGAAGGGGAATATAGGTCTGCTATGTGATATTGAACTGTTTCAGGTTCTAGAAAAAAGTTAATGCCTGTGACATTGGAATTACAATCTTTGCGAATCCCAAAAATGATACAGAAAACAATGATTGGCACCCAGGAAAAAGAAAAATCAAGAGTAGAGATGTTACCTGTTGTGGTCTCATTATCTTAGTATCTGGATCATCCAGTGATTCCCGCCAATGTGCCAAATAACCAGCCATTCGAGGAATTGCAAATAAAACAGGGAAGAACTCAGTTGGAAATCCCATTGCTCTGTTAAGAAGACTTATTACTCAGTAATTGTGCTACTTAGGCAAAAATAACAAGATATGCCATGAATGAAAAACTGAAAATTTGATTTAATTGTATATACCTATATATTAATCCAGAGTAGAAATCAACATTTGGATATAGCTTCCTCTTAACAAAATACTCATCAGATAGTGCAGCCTTTTCCAATGCAACTGCAACCTGAAAACACACAATTATTGACTACCACCTCAGAAGTTGCATCCACAATCTTTTCATGTACATGTATCATACTTGTTCTACTTAAACTGATCAATAAAATATTGCCAAAAGTCAAGTAAACAACTAGATGATATACTTGCTTAATGATCTCATATGTAATGTTGCAATATAAGGTCCAGTAATCACATTATGTCCCACAAACCTGAGACCACTGTTTACATATAAATTTGGACACATAAACGCAACATCATGAAATAACAAACAAGGTGTCCACAGTAATTTGTATGAAGTGTTCATCAATTTGTTTCTCCAACATTAATGCTTTAAACAAACAATACAGCATTAAAAACTTGAGAACTTAGTTACAAAAATTTCTACCAAGACTACAACTTATTTTGACAAATTTCCAACTACCATAAGACATCACAAACATGGGAAAATATTCACATGCCTGTCAATCACTTTTAAATGGCATGTGGAACAGAAACCTGGCATCACATCTTTGTCAAACAATTTTCTATTCTCTTCTTGCTTTAGTTTGACACAACACCCCATATTATAAATAATGCAAAATATGATAAATTTGACTATTATCATTGCCATATGCTAAAATTTTAATAAAGAATTACTACTCTCTATGTTCGATTTACTTGGAGAAAAGGAGAAAAACTCATTTTTTAAGGCAAACTCAAAAATGGCCAATAAATTGTCCTTAATATCCCTATAGAGGATTTATTATAAATCCAAATGGTTTTGGTTTAAAAAGAGGAGGAAAGAATTGGTTTGAAAGTGTTTAGTTTATGAAATAAATAAAGGAGGGAAATTTAAAATTTCATTAAATTGGAAACAATACATGAATTTAACAAATTCATAAAAAACATCCACATAACCTCATCTATATTTAAAACGATGATGGATACATATTAAACCTCTTTCTAAATCTGTGCACTTCCATTTTTTAAATATGTGCACATAAATCTTTTTATGAACTGATTTTAAATTTTCTTTTCTAAATATATGCACATGTATGACTAATCTCTGATCTACTGTTTTTGTGAATCTGTGCATTTTCATTTTTTAATATGATATTTTCATCAACTTAATTCCATATGTATCTTCTCGAAAACAAAAAATTAATTCTATATGTAGTTTTCCAAATATATGCACATAATATTGTAATATGTGCACATATATGACTGATTTCTGATACTATTTTTGTATAGATGTTGACTTATTTTAACAAATGTTCACATTCTTTCTGTTGTCAATTTGCTGTAAAGTGTACACATTATTTAGCAATATGTGTTCTTTTCTTGTTTTAGATATAAACTTCACGAAAATTGACTCCTATTTCACCTGCACTTCCAAGCTCAACGAAAATAGGAAAATCAAAGTGATTTTTAGACAGAGTGAACCGAAGAATGCAATAACTGGGTTTAACAAGCAACTGTTGGTTTAGATTTTAGACATTGGTTTAGGTTTAAACCATGGATCATTAAGGGCATTACTGTCCTTTCACTCTTATTATTAAATTTAACATCCCCAAAAAGGATATTTCGCTATAGAAATCGAATGGATGGAGTAGTAGTCATCAATATTAACTGCATTGCATAGTTTATCTGTTGTTTTATTTGAATTTGGTGACCTGTATTTAGTTCATAATAACAGCAGATAGAGTAATTACCATGATTCAAATTATGTTACAATTTAGTGCTGCAAAAAATGTACATTGGATCTTACTAGGACTCTTCAAGCTTAAAGTGCTCTAATTCAACAATAACAAATAATATGGGAAATGTGTTACAGATGCATTTCTTGGTAAACATGTTGGCAGCAACAGGGATTAATTATTATATTGGCTAAAATAAACTTTCCTATGTAAATTAGATTTTAGTAAGCTTAAAGAGAAGTTAACTAAATAGATTAGGACTTTTTTCTATTTTCCTCTATAAGAACTATTCTACTCTATAGATGTGGTTTTGAATATTTATTTGTATTCCTTATTTTCTAAAGTTTATATTTAAACAGTGGTGATATCTTAAAGACAAGCTGAATTATTTCATAAAACCATATTCATAATTCTCTCTCAAATGAATTCCAAGGTCTGCAACACCCTTAAATGAGATCCAAAAAACTCGGCATATGGGCAAGTCAAGAAACAAGAATAAGGACCAAGAGCCTCTTTAAGCAACTGATTTTGCTGTTCATTGTCCAGGTGACACAACCCAGACCATAGTTCATAACAAATGCAACTCAATTTAGTGCTAATTATAATAGCTTCATACTATTTTCATCTGTCATGTTCCCACTAGCCATTAAATACAAAAAAAATGTCCTACTTTAACTGTCATACTATCGGTCTCCACATCATAGTTAGATTATGAATTGATAGTTCTAAAACTCTATAGCCAGCCTGTATATTGCGATACACCAGCTTAGAATTCCTATCGAAATATCTCAATTTTCAAAGCCATTAAATTATTTGGCTTCTCATACCAAACTCCTATGTAGCTAATGCATGATTAATAAAGATTCACAAACTTCAACCAAAGAGAACAAGTAGAGTTATCTACAAGCAGTGTCAAAGAAATGATGACTAGAGAAAAATGACAGGAAGTAAGACTTACCTCGATAAGGGGATCTCGACCGACAATGGAGAACACTTCATCTGCTAGTTTCCGAATAACTTTAGCTCTCGGATCATAATTCTTGTATACTCGATGCCCAAAACCTGACATCTTCCGTTTCCTTCATGAAATAGTGAAGTGTAAGAAAATCAAAACTTTGAACAAAGGGAAGCACTTTCCTGCACAGGAATTCATCATGTCATCATCATAAAACAGAAATCAGAAACAACATTACCTATTTTTCACGCCCTCGATGAAATCTGGAATGTTTTCAACAGTTCCAATCTCACTCAACATCTTAAGTACAGCCTATGAAACAACAGAGCAACAGAAACAGACTTAGTGGCCAGTTGCCAAACCAAATAACAAAAAGAAGATAACTTCATGGTGGCACAAAAATGTAATCCCGATGAACAGATCTGAAAGAAATGGATGAGAGCGAGAGAGCCTTAAAGTACTTTTATAGTTTTATTAGTGCATTCATGCCACTATTCTACCTCATTTGCTCCACCATGAAGAGGACCATACAGTGCTCCAACAGCACCAGCAAGGGCAGTGTATACATCAACACCACTGCAAGTGCAGACTTCAAAAGTCAGAAAAGACTAAGGGCTGCTTTTTACAGTTGAGTATTATGATATGTACCTTGATGCAAGATGACGAGCAGCAGCAGTGGAGCAATTCATTTCATGTTCAGCATGCAAAATGAAAAGAACATCTAGCACTCGAGCAAGTCGAGGGTTAGGTTTATAAGATCGATTACCCCTGCAAGTCATGACAAGAGAGTTGTAATCAGGAAAGCTACTAATCCCATCATTGATTTTATACTTTAATAAAAACTGAAGCAGGTATGGTACATCATTCCTTGACTTTATAAGGAAGTTTGTGATGATTTTGTATTCTTTCATACTCGGTAATCTGGTATCCTTATACATGAAGATAATCAATTTATTTGTTATCACTGAACTTGCATTTTATCCGCTTGGAAATAGAACATCAAAAAACGAAGTAAAACAATCAAGATCAAGCAGAGATGTTCACAAAGCATATATCATGATTCTCATCATATCAAAGAAAACAAAATATCATTTCAGAGAACTATATATGGTAATGCAGATATCAGGTAGAACAAAAGATACTACACCACTTACAGTGAGTCTAGCATGTATAAGAAGTTTTCTGCATAAGAAAGGTTGCTGGAAGGGAGAACAGAAGGCCTGCCTGCTAGCCTCAAATAAGCGGCTGCAGCAATGGTTGGGGCCTACAAAATTTTATATGAATCAGTCGACAGAGGACAACAGAGAACACACAGCTCAAAATGATACAACATCTGGCCAGGAATAGCTAGAAATGAATCAGAAATATCTTGCCATCATTCATTTTATTTAACAAGTTTTCCTTAGTCAAGATTGGAGGGGACAGGGAAATTTGTGTAAAGACTATGAACCTTGCCAAGTATGCGTGCAATTTGTTTGTCTCTCACTTGTTTTGACTTGTAAAGATCTTGTCCCTGCACCAATAAAATGAATCATCACAGAAGTGCAAACGCCTCATAAATAAATAACATGCTTGCACCATTTTACATCAAGAAACAGATTTAACATAAAACTAAAAAGGCCAGTTATTAACTGTATGAGACAGCTAAGATTACACCAACTCAAAATGATGATCCACATCAAATGCCATTCTAGAGATATATTTAACAGCAGTAGAAAAAAAAAAAAAAAACACCCTTATGTGAAATCCTAAAACTATAGACTTACTCTAAGAGCCGGATTAGCATCAGGGTGAAAGATTGAAAGAGCACTCATTGCGCTAACTAGAACTCCCATTGGGTGTGCATCATGAGGCATTGCCTGTATAATATCCTGCAAAACAATTTAAGATCTATGCATCAGAAACTAATAAGTTTTACTTTCTAACTGAAATTTTTTTCATATTATTGTTATGTATCAACTTAGTTCAGCTTCTCCATGCTAGAGCAAGAGACACAACTCAAGCCCATATACTGATATCCAAATTTCCCATATTACAAAATCAAGCTGCTTCATCTTCGCATTGAAACTTTACCACAATGAGAAGAAGATAATTCTAAAAACTTGTTATATGAATATTTTGGTTCACAAAAAGGGAAAAACAAATTAAATATGAATCACTTATAAGAAGATCCTCTAATCCAGAAGCTTTTTGTTTGTATCAAACCATGTCATAATCATTCAAAATTTTCCCAGTAATAAATATAAATTATCTTATTAAGATGCCCATATTGATTAAAATCCACAAATTCTGGGTTTTAGGTGTAATATGTGTGAAATGATTGAACAGCCAACTTTTTTGAAGAAACAAAATGTCAAACAGACATAGAAGCAGGAAGAGAGAGAACAGAGAAGCTCAAGTAGAACATTAGGTTTCATTAAGCATAATTAGGCCTGGCCACTGTTCCAGAACCTCCAGTTACAGTTAAACGTTGAAACCTTAACTGAACTGTTAGCAAACGGTTTTTTTACAGTTCTGGAACCTCCAGTTTACGATTTCGATCATGGTTCTCCACGGTTTTTCAAGGAACAGTTCCAAACGGTTTCTTTGCGCTTCTTTGTTCTGTTCTCCAATATCTTAAGTGTTTAAAATATTATTACATTAGTAAAAATTTGTAACCCTTTGAAAATCACACTGTTTTGCATTTCTAAACTCATTTTCTTCTGTTTTGTTAAGTCTAGAAAGCGAATATTTTTTTAACTCAAGATTATTTCGGCTAAACTCATGGAACCGTTTAGAACCTTACGGTTCAAACCTTCGGTTCAACCTCCGGTTTAGCTTGTTACGGTTCCAAAACAGTTACGGTTCTATTTTTATTGAACCAGAACCCAACCTTCCTTCAACAGTTAAGATTACGGTTCATCATGGTTTCAATTCGTGGCGGTTCCAGCTTCCGACAGTTCCGAACCAATGGTTCAAATGGTTCGAACCTTAAAATGGCCAACCCTAAGCATAATTGCCATATTTGTGATGGTAATTGCAAATGACAATTACAAGGAATCAGCAGGAGTAAGATACCAAAAAACTTTTCCCTAACCGTGTGATATCTTTTGCAGTAACGTTGTACATGTCATTCCAGATTGACATTGCACCTCAGTCACTACCAATTCAGAATCAAAGAACTGTCTTTAAATGAAATTATTTTCCAATATCTGCTAGGCTACAAACTTCAATAGAAAAAAAAAAAAAAAAAAGTTCCCCGCTGCTATCTCATTAAAAGGGCAGTAGCTATATTGTAACTGCATATGTCTAAATTTTATAATGCAGCAGTTGAATAGTAATTTTAGAAATGTAGTTCAGACATGATGGTTCTGTCAACATGACTGAGAGACAGATTCCTACATACCAAAATGCCCTGTGGTACAGCTGAGTGTTGAGAAATGGCAAATTCCCAGTCTGCCAACTGACTCTTAGATGGTAAATTCCCATACACTGGAAGAAGAAGAAAAGTATGCTAAGAAGATATTGAGCAGATAAATAAAGTTGATAAAAATGAGGAAACAAATAGAAAAATTTAAAATACATGAAAAAGTGGCCATTTGATGTTATTAGTTCAGAAACACCTTTCAGCTCAACCATAGAACAATAAGGAAAAAGAACAACATGACTCTTACATTAGAAAAGTATAGTACTGCTCTTATACACTCTCCCCCACACTCAATACTAAAATGTTAACATCTTTTGCAGCACATAAATTTTTCACAAGCTTACTGAGGTTGAAGTATGCCAATTTGAAAAGTTTTGTTACATAGCAACAACAATACTAATCCTTTTAGGAGCTAAAGATAAAAAGAGAGGTTTTCATTACCATTCTTAATTTTTCAAGTTCTTTCTAATTGTCATCCTATCTCACAAAACATCCTTCTGAACTGATAGACATCAATTTCTTCATTCACTCTTTCCCACTCAAGCTCCAGGTTAGTCTAGCTCATTGAGCTTATTTAAAGAATGAAGATCTAAAATGTTTACTGAACCTCATGCAACTTGCATAGCATCTTTAATTCCATTTTTCATTATTCACGGAAAAAATTCTTTCATTTACAGAGATATTCACACAAGTAAAATTTATTCGCACCATTAGCTATGGAACTATTGCATCCAGTATAATCCATAGTTCATTGGAGATGCTATTTAGCTAAACACGTCATAACTTTTTAACCAGCAACATAATCAATAATAAGAATTGGCAGAATCAATCATGGAAAAGAGGCTACTACTTCTTTCTCTTCAGGATTATATTCAAGGTATTACACAATGCACTAAGCCACTATTGCTACTAGACTTTCGACAGTAGCAAGATGATATAATAAACCATGGCATGCCTCTGACTCACAAGAATTGCTTTTCTGCTAACAGATGATATAAATTACAAGAAAAAAAATAATTGACAAACAGAATAGAGCACTCATTCAATATATTAAGTGAAATTACTCTTTATGATTAACGAAGTCCACAGCTTTTTACTGTTAATTAAAAAAAAGTGATACTCACAGATGAGGTAAGACACCTCCAAAAAGGTACTACTATCAGCCAACTCCTCAATTGGGTAGCCTCTATATCTGAGGATACCTTCATCACCATCGATATATGAAATTGAAGATTGAACAGGAGCTGTATTGAGATATCCTGGATCATAAAGTTTCAGCCCCTTGTCAATTTTTCCAGTTGATATCTGTAATTTCACAAGTACCAGATCAATTCCACATAGACTCATCACCACCCACCAAATAGCAACAATCAGAAATCGACCTTCAAAGGAGAATTACCTTTTTGAAATCAGAGGCCTTGACGGTACCGTTTTTGGAGACCGGAATCTGGTACTTCTTACTAGTCCTCTCATCAACGACCGTCAACGTACCCTGGAGGTTCCCCGGAGGAGGGACCTGAGCTGAGACTTCATGGGCCTCCAAAACGGACGGCGAGTCAAGCGACGCCGCGGCGGCGAGATGAGCGGTGAGCACGGCAAGCCGCCCACGTGCTAGAAATGATGATGAAGATGAATCGGTTATGGACATTCTTTTTTGTTGCTTGTTTGATCGATGTGAAAGTGAAACTAATTTCTGTTTTATTATTCTCTTGTTTTGTAATTTGGCGGTACCGTAGCGTCTGTGTATATACTAGTTTACTTATAAGGGAAGCCAGAAATTAAATGTCATTCATATCAATGGAGTGTAGCTTTTTTATTTTATTTTTTTAAAAAAATATATTTAAAAAAATATTCTTTTTTTATTTTCGGAAAAAATATTTAATTTTTTATAAGAAAACTTTGACTTAATTTGATTGTTATTCTTTGTTAATATATTGATAATTTTACGTTTAAAAATAAATGAGATGAGTCAATGGTTTTAATTTGCTTTAGGTATGCATTTAGCCCTAAGTCCTAAGCAACCCGAAACCACCACGAACAGCAGAGGAAGCACTCACGATGGCCTTCCTTATTTTTGAATTCATTCGTCTTAAAAGAATCTCGGGCTACACTCCTTTCTGTCGTGTTTGGTTGCCTCTCGTTATCGCTCAAGCTTTCATTGGTCGGCTGCTATTATGCTAAAGATATTATTTAAGGAATTGAGATTAAAAAGATCAATTTTATAAGAAAAATATTCCAATACAACCATTTTTACAAATCATTTGTAATATATTGAAAAACTGTCCGAAAATAATTCATAAAACTTTCATCAATTCTTTGTAACATATTTAAAAACTGTTCATAATATCAAATCTGTTATGAATATATAGAATTTATTTTACAAAAAGTTTATATTTTACTAACAGCAGCAGAAGTGTTTTTTAATCCATTTAAAATTTAAGAAGGATTCTTTAGAAAAAAGAAAAAAACTTACAACTATAATTTCAATTAAAAAACTTAAAGTAGAAACTGTTTATTCAACTTAGCTTAATGATAGAGTATATAGAGTATAAAGTACTATTCATTTCATTTATATTTTTTGTTTTCTTAAGAAGATTTAATTATTTGGCATCGGATGAAGCTCCAGCGTGGCAGTATTACAAGCCCCAATAAGATTATTTACATTTTCTAGTTAGACGGAGCAACTACAACACTCGCTATGGACAATTGTTTTAAATAAACTCGCTACCATAACGTCCCACGTCATACTTCTTATTGATTCTTACAGTGACGTGTCAAAAGCCAAGGCGAGTACACGTTCTCATTTTCTATTCTCGATTGCGTGTGCTAGTGGATAATGGTTCTAGGAATGCTAAATGGTAGTTTGATGACAATGGATAAGTTTTAAACTTTTTATTATTATTATTTAGCATTAAAATTACTTTTTTTTATTGAACTAAATTGTCACATTACCACGGTTTAAATCTTGTGCATTTTATAATGATCGAAAAATTTCATTTTGGATTAGGGATATTTAATAAAAACATATATATTGCCCTGGCGATTATGGTACGTAAAAGATGGTTTTGTAAAAGAAAACACTAATGTCATAGCACTACAAAAGGATATAGAAGAAAATTGATGTATATTTGGAGTTTTATTAAAAATTTTGAATTTTGTGATAAAAATTATGGACAGACAAATCTAAAAAATTATTCAATCAATTAATTATTTTTTAATTTTTTCAATAAAAAAATATTATGTTTTAATTAAAACAAAAAAGCAATTTAAATAAAATATAATTTATTAATTTTCACCCATCTGATTAACATGCTAATAAAATATTACAATTTTTTAAAATACGCAAATAAAACATGTTATTATAAAAATATAGTAATAAATTGACAAAATATTATTTTTTTCTATTACATAGTTTGATTTTTTATATTATATTTTGTATTTTTATTTTTTTGTATGTTTCATTATATAGTTTGGATTTTTTTATTTATATCATTAAAATGATAAGAAAACACAAACATACCATTCCAATTGCCCGTTAACATATTGTTCAAGATTTTTGTTTCTTAAGAAGAAATGCAAACAGAAACCTATGTACTAAAATTTTTAATCCATTTATTTTAAAATATTAAATAGTCAATATTTTTAAAAAATTATAATTTTTTACTTAAAGGACCAAAAATAATGATACCAAAAGAAGATGAGGATTAAAAATGTAATATTGAAGATATAATAACTATATTATATAGAATATATAAAAATATAAAAACAAAATAATCAGTATATTTTATTTAATCGTGATGAATTACGGATTACATTTAATTTTTATAATATTAGAATTTGAAAAAATTATTTATAATATTAGTATTTCATAAGTCCCTGTATTTTATATTTATTTAACTAAAAAGTTATTTCCTCTAAAATTTTAAATGTTTGTTTTTTCTTATGTTTTTTTATTTATTTCATTCTTAAATTTATTAATTAATACTAGGGGTGAGCAATCGATAACCGCTACCGATTATCGTTACCGAACGGTCGGTAATCGGTTAATCGATAATTTTTTTGCCACTACCATTACCGATACCGAATGGTGTTGGTAACCGATTTTTTTGGGCTCACTACCGATTACCGATACCGATTACTGACGGTAATTTACCAATTACCGAACTGTGAAAGCCTGTAATTTCATAATGGTGATCGGTAATTACCGATCACCAAACCTGTTAAAATATATATATTCAATTTCTCATTCAACTTCAAAACTCATTCTACATAATCAATACATATCCAATACATACAATAACTACAAACACATCAATATTCAAGTTCAATGTTCATTATTCAAGTTCAAAATTGATACTACAAAGTCCAAACACATTTATAATGTTCAATTAAAATTTTAAACATAATAAACAACAAACAGGGTGGCTAGTAAGTAGCAGTAAAGCAATAGGCAGCAGCTGGCAGCTATTAAAGCACAGCAGTAACACAGCAGGCAGCAGCAACACAACAACACAGTAGGCAGTAGCACAGCAGCAACACAACAACACAGCAGAAACACAGCAGTACAACAACACAATAGCAAAGCAAACACAGCAGGCAGCAACATAGCAAGTAGTCATCTAGTTTCATCATTCTTTAAAAAATCTGTAAGCATAATAAAATAGATAATTAGACTCTATAATAAAGAGATATTACAAACTTAAATATATAAAATCTTACCATTTTCAAACAACTTCAAGTTTTCTTGTGACACCCCGAACCCAAACCCTACGTCAAACTGACGTCATTTTATGCATTTTCATTAAAATGCATCATGATTTAATATGATTAATGAGTTAATTATGTATTATATGGATTATATTTGATGATAAATGATTTAAATAAGAGAAACAAGTTATGTTTTAGGCTTGTTTGCCGTCGAAAGACACAAACGGAGCTAATTAGGGTTTTCGGACCTGCGCGATTGGAAAATGCCGAAATCGCGTAAAATATGAACCATTTGACTTGGATATGTTTTGATATGTTTTTGAACATGATTTAAAGAGTTTTGGGACCAAAATCATACGACGACGTCCTACAGTTTCAGTTCCGCAAAAATCGTCGAGGTTTCGGCTCAGTTTAGGGCACTGATCGAACCGCGACAAATTTTCTGATTCCGATTTTTACGAAACTTCAGACACGTGTTATACTATTTATTTTGACACCAAAAACAAATTTTAAGCTGGTGCTGGACATGTTTTAAGGCTGGAATTTGAGAGAGTGTAAATTGGAGAAAGTGGAAAATAGTTAGCTCTGTAATTAAGCTTCCTTTAAGTGATAAATTGTGGAAAGTGAATTAAAAGAGAATAGCAGCTTTTGGAGTGTATGTTGCTGGCATTTTGTGATGAGAGGATGAAGAGGTGGAGGCTGGATGGCTGCTGGGAACATTAGAGGAAAGAGAAAACGAAATTGAAGAAAGAAAAAAGAGAAGAAAGAAAGAGAAAGAGAGAGAGAAATAGAAATTTGAGTGAAACCTTTGATTTGGTATGTGTAATCTGTTCCTAGGGTGATTAGTAATTGATTAGAAGAGAGAAAATAGGAAGAGAAGGGCTGGTTTGGAAGAGAGGAAGGAAAACTTAAATCTGGGTTATATTTCTGGGTTTTTTTCTCAGTTTCAGGATGCCTACTTTAAGCCTTCGTATCTTATGATTGAGAGTGCATGGGGAGATTTGGCTTCGATAATTTTGTAGAGGGTGTGTAAGGGTAGAGTTCTGTGGTTTTAGTTCACCTGAAAACTGCCGGAGGTAAACGTAACGATCGTCGGAAGTTGAGAGAAAATCAGGAAAATTCTAGTTCTGGGTAGAAAACAGTGTGGGAAGCCAACTTTAGGCAATTTTATCTTTCAATCTAGAAAGTTTTTGAGGATTTGGCTCCGATGAATCGATAGAGGGTGTGCAGGGGAAGAGTTTGGTAGTTTTAGCTTGCCGGAAGGTGGCCGGAGGTGGACGTACGGTCGCCTGGAAGTTGGCTTGAGAAACTGGGTTTTGGGCTGAAACTTAGGCTGCTGGAGGTTAGAGGTGATCAAGACGCACGAAGAACTTGCGTTTTGACCCCAGAAGCACGCCTTTAAAACGACATCCAGGGGCCGCGTTTTGGGCATAAGCCACTTAACCAAAACGACACTGAGGGCTGCGTTTTGAGCCAAAACACGCGCTCAACACCTGTAGTTTGGTAAAATCTCATTTTGACCCCTGAAATTTCTGCCGCATTTCAATTAAGTCATTTTGGGTGATTTTGCAAATATTTTTAATTACAGATTGGCCCCTGAATTTATAAATGTTTATATTTTTAACCGAGAGACTTTTATAAATTATGTTTTAGCCCTTTTAGCCTAATTTCGACGTTCTGAATCCGTTTTTGACGTCAGAAATTTATTTTGAGATTGTTTTGAGGATGAAAATCAAGATTTAAATATTTGATTAAAGAATTTAATTATGAAATTGATTTTAATTATTTATTTGGTTTATTTAAACATAGTTTTGGTTTTAATAATTATAATTATTAGTAATTATAATTACTATTTGATAAATTGAGTTGGTTAAATATTTTTAGTATGTTATAGGTTAATATTAAATATGGATTTGGTTTTGATAATTATAATTATTCTTAATTATAATTATTATATGGAAAATTAAGAATTTTAACATGTTTAATTATGATCTGAAATAAGTTTTAAATTGGAAATAAAAGGATTTAATTTTAAACAGAGATAAAACAGAGATGGATTATGAAATCATGCATCATAGCATATATGAATTTCTGATTTGATTATTTGAACATCATTGATATGTTATGCATTATAGGTGCATCGAGTTCTCGAGCGGCACGGGGTAAGGAACCCGAGGGCCACTCGAGCACACAGCAGTGAGGTAAGTGCTAAGACACTTATATGTATTTGATATGAATTCTGTGTTATTTCCAAGTATGTTATATAGTGATATAAAGACTGGAATTGAGATTTGAACACCTATGAGGTATGATTTGTTATTATATGATTTTTAATATATTGTTTGGACCGGTATTGAAGCCCGGTCAATTGGTTATATATGATATATGAATTGTCATGTTTATGGTTCTTGAGTCAGTATTGAAATCCGACCAGTCGAGTTATATGATCTGGATTAAATGATATATGTTATACCATGTTATTAATACCGGTAATGCAACCCGGTTATGTGATTATGTGATTATTACAAGTATGAAATTAAATAAGCATGACGATATGACATATATGATTTACAAGCATATGTTTACTGAACTTAAATAAGGCGGTTGTGATTATCGTTGCCCATGTTGCAGATTTCACGTTTGAGAAACTACGGTTTCCTCTATGATTCGATGGTAAGGCTTATTGGTCTAATATGTTATAGAAAGACCTACGTGTCCTATACAATGCAGAATGATCTGGTGAATACTGCATATCAAATGTTGATTTGCGGATCCCTTTATGACCGAAGATGCATTCTGGTCTTACAGGTTGCTGGCCAGCTATGGATATTGCTATGTCGTGAAATTCCCGGGTTAACATATGGTCGATAAATCACAACCAAAGAATAAGAAATGACATGACATTATGCATTTGCTATTATAGCCTGTTATATAAATGATATATGTGACCTGAAAATGAATGGTAATGATATGTTTGATAAATTGCCTTATATATTAAATATGTTTTGTTTAGCACTTGCTGAGTTTTGCGACTCACACAAAACGCATATTTATGTTTTCAGGTCTGCTTTCTGGGTGAAGTACTGAGACTTCACCGGTCTATTGCTCAGGTCGGTACAGCTGAAGTCTAGGCCTCTCTCCCTCACATCACATTATCTGTATCAGTTGCATATAGAGTTTTGTTTACTGCTATTCCTGTATAGCATTACTTTTCTGGTTTGGCATGTATATATATATCTTTATTATGTTTGGGATAATAAGGCATAGTGATATGTAAATAAGAATTATAATTATGTATGTTTGATGTTTGTTATATGTTGGTTTTTAATGTTGTGGTATAGTTTAACATGGTAATTAAAATGGTGGTATAAGTTTTTTAAAAAAAATTATGACATGTTTTATAACGTAAGGTATAAGAGAGGACGTTACACTTTTAGCTCTTGCTCAATTGATTTCATTTTAGTAGAATGACGAATCCAATTTTGACAACAAATAAGAACTTTGACAATGGCAGGTGATAAAGAACTTCTGAAGGAATCAAGTACCTTTTCTCCAGTACTAAAACATGACTCAGAAGCGAGAGTTGAAATTGGGCTGGCAAGAATATCACGGGCTAAGCTAGCAAGAATCAGAAATATACTTGTATTCACTTTCCACCATGCTAATATATCAAACATCTCCCCTTCAACAAGTTCAATATTTTCCTCTCTCAAGTACACATCCAAATCTAATTTTTTTTATGCGACACTCTTTTCTCAATTCTACTCTTCTTAAATTTAGAAAAAATATCAATTCCCTCTACTTCTTCAATAATCGATTTAGACGAAAGAATAGAAGTAGTGGTACTACTAGAAACTTCATTCATGTTAGCAGAATGAAGTTGCAATAAAGGTGGTGTCACAATCTTTCCTCTATACTCATTAAACAATTGTTGAAAAGCCAACTTAATATGTGCAAGAAGTGCATTACCTTCTTCATTCCCA
>CANUEY010267359.1:0-21860 GCA_948099555.1 Croton setiger
TCCAAACAATTCAATATAGCAATAACAATTCACTCCTCAAATATCACAGTTGACCGGCTTTAATTCCAGTCCAAATCATTCAATAAAATATATTATCTCTTTCCTATATAATAAAAATGACCGGGCTTCAATACCGGTCCAACAGTTCAAATAAACTATAACATCTCTTTTCCATATATCAAGGATGACCGGGCTTCAATACCGATCCAAACAGTTTATATATAGCATATATAGCAATATCACATGTCAATTTTCTAAGTAAGTGTTTAACACTTACCGTACTGCTGTGAGCTCGGTTGGGTCTCGGGTAATTCACCCCGCCCTGCTCGAGGACTTGACGCTCCTATAATGCATAATATAGCAACCAAGTTCAACAATCAACTCTGGAACCCATATAAGCTATAATGCATGCTTTAATATTTAATTCTCTGATTTAATTGAGTTTTAATTTCAAACCAATTAATTTTCTATAATTTAAAACTCAATCTCTGAAAATCTCTGTTTTAAAATCATTTAATGTCAATATAAAAATAATTGACAAACTCTATTTAACATATAATAATTATAATTAAACATAATTATAATTATTAAAACCATTTATAAACTTTAAATAAACCCTTTAACTCTTTAAAATAAATTCACAATTCAAAATCTCTAAATAAACATTTAAATCTCTAATTAAAATATTTAAATATCTAATTTCAAGCTCAAAACAATCTCTAAATAAATTTCTGATGTCAAAAACGGATTCAGGACGCGAAATTAGGTTGGAAGGGCTAAAACATAATATATAAAAGTTTCTGGGTCAAAAGTAAAATTATTAAAACTTTAGGGTCCAAAATTACAAAATCTGCCCAGAAGGGCCATTTTGCAAAGTTCCAGAACTACAATGGTCAAATTGCAATTTTTATAATTTAAATCTGCTGGACTAAATTGAAAACAATAAAAAATTCATGCTGTTGAACTAAAATGCTAAAACATTTAAAGTTCAGGGGTTCAAAACAGGGTTTACCCAAATCCAGGCACCAAAAGTGCAAAATTACCAAAACGGCGTCGTTTTGGCCGCCAGCAGCCCCCTCTGCGTGCCTTGCCCATGGTGCCGTTTTGATCTGCGTGCCAGCCCGCCTGTCCCCCTGCCTTCTTGCCGAGAAAACCTGACTCTCAAGCTTACTTCCCAACGACCGTACGTCCACCTCCGTTGGCTTTCCGGCCAACTAAGACCACCGTTCTCTTCCTCTACACACCCTCTAGCTAACCATCTGAGCACAATTCCCAGAAACGGTCTAGATCAAAAGATACAAGCCCTCAAAGTTGGCTCCTTAACACAGCTACTTAAAACTTGTTTTTAGTGTTAAAATAATATGTAGAACACGTATCTGAAGTTTCGTAAAAATCGAAATCCGAAAAAGGGTCGCGGTTCGCTCAGTGCCCTAAACCGAGTCCGAAGCTCGACGATTTTTACGGAACTAAAACCGTACGGCGTCGTCGTATAATTTTGGTTCCAAAACTCTTTAAATCATGTATGGAAACATATAAAATCATAACAAAATCATTTACTTTAAAATATTGCGGGTTCTCGATATTTTTCGATCGCGCGAGCCAAAAATCCTAATTGGCTCCGTTTTTGTCTTTCGACGATAAACGAACTTAAAACCACTTTTGTTTAACATTTTTAACTCATTTATAATCCTTTCCCATTTCATATATTTCATGTAAATGTCATATATCATGTCATACTCTGATGCATTTAAATAAAAATGCATAAAATACGTGTAATGACGTCAAAAAGACGAATGCTTTTGGTCGGGGGTGTCACAATAAGTAGGGAAGTTCACTCTTTAGCATCAGAGTGATATTCTTACAGGTCCCTCCAGCTTCACAGTTAATTGCAATTAAGTTTAGGTGTGTTCTAGTAGAAGTCCGAGATTACCGTAAATAATCCAATTAATAGTATTAGGGTTGCATATTATTGGAAAAATCAAATTGAACCTAATCAAATCAAAACGTAACTAAAATTAAAAAGGAAAAAACCGCCTTTATAATTTTGCTAAGCTATCGATTTGAGCTACAATTTTGCATATAAACTCAATTTCGAAATAACTTATGATTTAGTTCAAGAAAAAAAAAACCTCTTATTGTACCAAGCTTGAGCCCGACGGTTTTGGCTCAGCTCGACTTATAAGTTTAAAGTCATGTAAATTTAGACAAAAAATTTTATTTTCTAAATTCAATTTTTAATTTCTCACCAAGAATTCTACCGGAACTTGAAGTATACTCAAGAATTAAGATGATATTTGATTTAGTTAGGTTGAGCAACTAATAGTTGTTTTATAACAAACATCTATTGTAATTTTACAATTTACTGCCTAATATCATCTCTTATATTAACAAGGATTGATGGTGATGTGTCGATTAAAATAGAATGGATAAATAAAGAATGATGTGATACATGTTAAATTTTTAAAAAATTCTCTCAATTTTCAAAATGTTTTTTTCATATTGGTCCACTCTCTTTATTGTGAGTTTTTTTAGGGTAAAATGAAATGAAAAAGAAAAAAGGAAAATGAGGTTGAATAGTAAACTTAAAATTACCTATAGGTAGTAATATTATTTTTTTTCTAAATTATTTTATTTTTATTTTTTAAAATAATAATTATAATATCAAATTCCAAAGCATTGAATTTTAGGAACCAAATTAATAAAATTCTATTAAATAAAACATATCTAATATTTAATTAACCAAAACTAAGGGTGTAAGCAAAACTATCTATTTGGACAATTGATCACTGGTTGATAGAGCACTATGACATTTTCCCAGAAATGGCAGGTACACAGTTAAATTAGGGCATCCTACAGCGTTGCAGTTAACTAATCAAGAGGAGGTTGGACAATTGGGACTCAATCGATGTGAATGGAAAAGATTATGGAAGCTTCAAGTCCCAACAAAATTGCAAACATTGTGTTGGAGATTGTTGAGGAAAGGTTTGCCCACTGGTGAACGAATTATGCAGAGGATAACAGGTACATAAATTATTTGTGCGGCTTGCGGTGATAATGAATCAGATGATCATAGTTTCTTTAAGTGTGCATTTGCAAGATCGGTCTGGTTTCTGTCTAGATTAAATGTCAGGGTAGATTCCATTCCTAGGGATAATATTGTACCAAGGTGGACTTTTTTTGACCAATATCCGGAGAAAATGCAAAATGGGGAAAATTTATCAGGGAATATTTTTGTGACAGTTGTGGAAAGCAAGAAATGAAAGAGTTTTTGAAGGGAAGAGCAGAACTCAAGAAGAAGACGCAATTTTCCAATAGAATTCAAAGGTGAATCAGCACCAATTTTTATTAATTTTCCTGCAACTATGTTAGAGTCCTATGAATTCAAAATTTGTGTGGATGCTGCAGTAGATCAACAACATAACAAATGGATACTGTTGACGCTTGATTTTCGCCCCCGGAAAAGTATTTCAATCAAACTCCATTTTTCCCTTCTCAAAAAGTATTTCAATGTTTCAATTTAATTCAAAATTCTCTTCTTTCAAAAAATATATATTTGATGTATTTTATTTTTGATGTTAAAGAAATTAAAAAAAAATGAAAAGAAAATAGATTTTTAATTTTAATTTTGTATATTCTAATTTTAATTTTGTTTTGATTTTTTTTTTTAAAAAAATGAAATGAAATGTGATTTAAATATAATAATTTGAAGCCTTAGTTTTATATTTAAAATAATAATGTGTGTATTTTAGGAAAAATATAAGATAATAATAATAATGAAAGAAGAAGAAAATTTGAATGAAAATAGGAAAATGATTAAATTGAAGAAGTGTGAAAGAATATAGAAAGAATTGGAAGCAGGAGGGACCTGATTGCACACGGAAGGAAAGAACTGTGGGCCAAAATAGGATTAACTGAAAGTTAAGGGAAGGGGCCTGTAAGGAAGCAAAACGACGCCGTTTGTTGAGGAACAAAACGGTGTCGTTTTACTTAAGGGAACGCGCGCTTGTGAGAGAAGCGAAACGACGTCGTTTTCGTTCCTCAATGAAACAACACCGTTTTGGTAAGTCAAAACACAAAAAATATATATATAAGAGAACAGCAGCCGAAACGCTGTTCTCCTTTCCTTCATCGTATACCAGAAGTAAGCAAAGGAACAAAACTGTGCAGTTCAAAAGGGAACTCGAAAACAGAGGGACGTGAAGAACAGAAGCGCAAAAGAGGGAGCACGACAGAAACACGATGGAGATGGAGAAGGAAGAGTGGAATCATGGAAGAACTGTTTTCTGGAGGATAAAAGCGGAGCAGCTTGATGAGAAATGGTTCGGTCCGACGGGGGGAAGAGAACTTTTTGATAGAGAGATTACGGCTTCGAAATCTCAGAGAGAAAACAAAAGTGTAAGAAATTTAGATTTTAGGGTTTCTGTTTCTGTAAATTGGGGAAAATTAAGTTAGGGTTTCTGGGGAAATTGGAGAGAAAATAGAATAAGGGGTTTTCTGTTTTCGATTTTGAGAACGACTTTAACGAAGAACATCAAACCTGTAAAGATTCTGGAAAAAAAATCAATAAAGATTGAAAGCTTCTGAGGTACAATTCGACTTTCCTTCTGTTCCTTTTTTCCGTTTGCAATGAATAATTTTGTTTGGGAGCCTGATTGAACGCTTTCTGTTTCTTTCTGTTTCTGTTTGAGTCCCGTGTGTTAAGTTTATAAATGCTCTTAGCTGTGACTTCATGATTTTTGATTGAACTTGCTTTAGAGGTTGTGGTGTAGTATGTAAAAGTTGCTTTGGTTATAAAACAAGTTGTTTATCCTTTTCTATTGAAATTGTGAAGTGTGAAATCCTGTTTGGATACAGTTGTTGATTGCATACTTGTTTCTTCCATCCTATTTTTATCAGCATTATAGTCTGGATAGTTGGCATCACAGTTAGTTGGGATTGCAATTCTAGTTCAACAGTAAGCAATATTCAGTTGAAACGATTCCATCTCACTAGAATTTCAATTGATGTTCCTGTTTGACAAGCTGGTTCATAACTCCAGCCTGGTTTCTTTGTGTTTCACCTCTAATATGGTTTCAAATCAAACAGTTTCTGCTCAGTGATCAGATTCTGTCATTTTACTTCTTGTTGAAGAACTGCCTTTCTACTAGGATGGTGTGTTAGCTTGTTTGAATGCTTTGCTTCATTGGTTACCAATTTAGGCTTCTGCAGAGTTGGAGTTGATTTTTGGTCTTAGTTAGAAGTCTCCTAGTTTGGTTCATTTTCTGTTCGTGAGTTAATTTCTATACTTGCTCATAATCTGTATGGAGGATCCCATAATCTGCCTATTGTGCTTGTAAATTGCCGTGCTCATGTTTCATTTTCTGTCTTAGCGCATGTTTTGCCATGTTCGTAATATGCCTATATTCCCTCTGTTTGGACTGTCCAGTAAAGTCATCATGCATGTTAGTGCCTTTTTGATTTTTGTTTATGTTCTGGGATTCTTCCCTTTTTAAGGTTGCATGTCTCGATTATTTGTTTGGTGAAGCTGGACTGTTGGGCAGGACTAGTCAGCAGGGGAGTATTACATTTGCATTTTGATTAGTCGTGAACGGTCTTGGATCATAGTATGCTGATTTCTGCATTGCTTTCACATTGAAATTTGAACCTAGGATAGGGATTGCTTGCATGTTGTAACTTTGTAAATGGGGGCAGCTTTGGTGAATCTCTTTGGAAAGGAGTAAATTGCTGTGTGTGGTGCCCAACTTTGGTATTCTTGCATGCTTATGGCAGTTTTTGAACTAGTATGCATGGTTAAAGGACTTCTTTGGCATTTTTAAAAAAACAAGGACCAAGTCATAATTTTTCAATTCTGAACCGTACTGTCATTTTGATGTGTTTTAATGTGTTTACAAGTTGTTTTAAGGCCAATTCTGGAATGAATTTAATTTAGGAGCAGATTTGTAATTTTTGCAAAGATTGAGGACTAAAACGTAATCTTACATAAGTTGCCTGTAAAACGTTGAGATTTGCATGGTTCGTGAATTATTGATGTGATTGACTTATCTTATGACGATTTGAATGATCTTTCTACTTTAGGGCAATTTTGCAATTTTCATAATTTGGAAGGCTAAATTGTAATTTTGCTTTATTTGTCTTTTAAATGTTGTTTTGCATGTTTGATTGATTATTGGCTTGATTTGGCACATTTTACGACTTGTTTTGATAATTTCCATAAATAGGGACTAATTTGCAATTCTTTATATTTTGAAGGACTTATTTGTAATTTTCTACTCTAATGCTTTACTATGTAATTTTTGGTTTTGAGTTTAAATTGGGTTATTTAAGAGTAGAATGTAATTAATAGGTATTCGGTTTGTAATTAGTTTTAGGTTTTATTTTCCGCACTTTACGTTTCCCGCAATTTATCGCTTTCTACTGTGTTTTGCGCAAACGATTTTAATCACCGTTTAGGAACATCGTTTAGCTTGCTTTTCAAAAATAAATTAAACTTAACTTAAAATTTGGAAAACGAAATTTTGGTTTAAGAGTCCGGTATATCCGGACGTTAGTCGAAATGTAACTTCGGCGAACGTACCCAACCCTCTTACTCGGAATTTCTGGTTCAGACTTGTTTTATCCAAAAATAAAAACGGAGTCAATTTTTATAAATAAAATTTGGTTTTCCAAAAAAGAAAACGGGTTCTCGAATGGGTGGTGACTCTAAATGTTTTTAAGACCGACCAGCTCGGCACCAAAACCCAAAAATGTTTTATCATTTCAAATTTTTATCTTTTCGGCTTACAGACTGGAGCCGGACCGTCTTCAGATACATAGGGAGATCGAGCAAGTATGCCTTGTTCCATATCGGTGGCACCACAATGAAAGATCCACCCTTTTAATTGATTTAGGCTGGTCTGTGATTGAAAGGATTTGGGTTAGGCCTTTCCTATCCAGTTAAAGCCAAAAGGCTCTCCCTCTATTTTATTTCTACTAGACTGGGGCTTACAGCCAATATCTTCATTTCTTTCTCCTGGCACCTCACTATGCACTAGCAGCACACGCTCCAATCCCTCAATTTTTCCTTCTATCTTGGGTCGGGCTCTGCCAGTGGGACTGCCAGTACCATACACCCTAGTTCTTGCAACATTTTCTATGTTTCTCTTTCGTTTACCTTCTCTGCTAGAGTTTGAGACAAAACAACTCCTTTTTTCTTCTCTTTATTGTCGTCCATGTCGCCATCCTTCCAAAACCAGGTGGTTGGACGTCTCTCCCGATGTTGGTAGTCTCCAGATTGCGCACCGCGATAGAGATGACACCCTTAGCTTTCTTTTTATCTGGCCACCAATCTGGGTAGCCTATCAATTTGAAGCACCCTTCTCGGGTGTGCCTTTTTCCTCCACAGTGGGAACACTTAAGGTTGTCCTTGTCTTCCTCACGCCGGGATGAGGACTTTGTCGTCCCTCTGGGGCCGTCTAACCAACTTCTAGCGGCCAAACCGCTTCCAAGTCTTGAAGGGGCTCCCCTAGTGATGGTTGGTCCTCCTTCCTCATTATCTCCCTTCTCTGGACCTCTCTTCGAATTGCGGCATACGCTGCCTCTACCGAGGGCAGTGGGTCTCGGTTTAGAAGGTCTCGAAGGTCCTTGTCAAAGTCTTCATTTATGCCGGCCAAAAATTGATACAGTCTGTGTCGTTTTACCATCTCATTATAGATGGTGATGTCCTCAGAACATTACATCGGATTTGGGTCTCGCCTATCAATTTCCTTCCAAATAGTTAAGAGCTTGCGGTAGAAAACTTCTATAGGATCAGATCCCTGCTTCAAACTGTTAGCTTTTACAATCAAATCGAAAACTTGAAAGTCGTCCTTCCCACTGCTATACAAAGATTCAATCCACTTCTAGAAGTCTCTAGTAGTGGGATAATCCAAATATTGGTTCACCCAATCTGGTTCTATATTTTCGATGATCCAGCTGATTATTGTAGAATCAATTTGAGACCACTTGTGATATTCTAGATCATTAGTAGAAGGGGAGGGTTGTGATGTGCCTGAGCCTCCCCTTCCACTGATGACGAGATGCATCAGTCTTTCCCATTTTGTGTAATTATGGTTGTTTAATTTCTCTGATAAGTTTATAGATCGACTTGTGATTGTTTCTGTGGTGGCAGGTTTCTGAAGGTTCAATTGTTGGATTAACTCCAGTAGCTAGCTCACAGGAACTAAATGTTCTATAGTTTCGGTTGTAGATGAACTTACTTCATCCGCCATAAGGTAAGTCCAAGGTAGATGATGAGCTGAGAAAGGTGGTTAAGGTGTTTTGATTAAAAGGGATCAAGGCTCTAATACTATATTAGCTTGATATCAATTTTAGGTTTAGGGTTTGTTTGTAGAAGAACACTTTTTCTTATTGTGTTCAATAATAATTCTGTATAGTTTTTTCTTTTTATATTGTTACAAATTGTAAATGTAATGATTCTGTGAATTAATAAAAAAAATTTTTTATTCTCTTCTTGTTGTACTTCCTATTCTATCTTGTTTTCATATTCTTCATTCCTTCGATATCCCTATGTATCCATTTGTTGGATTCCCACACTTTTGCTAGAGGATCATTTGGGAAACAATTCATGTTTGTTTGCATCAGTCCTATTATTGAATATATTTTGGGTCATTAATTCTAATGTTAAAAATATTTGTTTCTCAGTAGAAGAAGACTTGTATCAAATGGTCTGAAAGATCTTGACCAAGTCGCGGGAAGAACTATAAGGGGTTTACAATAATTTTGTGTTTCCAAATGGAAATTTAAATATAGAAGAGATCAATCAATTCTTTTGTTAAACAACATTAAAACCACGACCTTGAGACCTGAATCTTAATCTACTGAGCCCTGAAGATGTACTTTGCAATTTCTTTATTTTTATTTGTATATACATCTACTTAGCATTGCTGGAAAAATAAATTTCATAGTCCTTTGAATGAATCAGACTAGGATTAATTGATTAGAGGTCTAGAATGGTATTATTTAGTTGGAAAATATTAGAAACCCTCATCACCTCTAACTAAAATCTATAACTCCTTTGCTCGTACAAAATAATTTATATCGTTAATTTATAACGTAGACCTCAACGTTCACAAAAATTACGATTTATCACTTTTAATGTCAAAAGGCTCAGAGTAAAAAATTTAACAAAGTATTTTTTGAAAAAAAAAAAAAGAAAATTGGCCTTGGTCGAGAGCCCTTGACATCAAAATCTCTAACCAAGCTCTTAGTTTATAATGTTTCTCTTTGTTAAATTGATAGATTATTATCTTTCCGTACTTGGTTAGCTACTGGCATTATTAACGCGATAATTGGAATGCCAATACATTAAATGAAGACCTAGTTTGCCGATTGAAGAACCATCTTTATTCCATTTGAGGTGGGATTCAGGAGGAGGATTCCAAGTAGCCATGACCACTGTCTTTTCTTTACAATTACCAGCAGATTATAAGGGTGTTTGCAGAGATAATTTGTGAGACAGAAGGGAAAGTTTAGGAATGTGTCACGTATGCCTCATCGAGGAAGATGATAGATTATATTTTTATTTTCTTTTGACAATGCTGCTGAAAGAGTATAATATTGTTATGTGAACAAAGGATATCAACATTAAATGATCTGTCAAATAGTGAATATAACTGTGGGACCAATGGGTCGACACCATGGCAACAGTTCCCTCCCCACCACGTGGCATTGGTTGCTCCAAGATTCAGAATCTTGTTCGTTCTTTCTCGACACGCTCCTTCCTGATTAGAGAATCTTTCTCTCCCATTTCCGTTTTCTTTCATACAACAATTACAGAATCTTTCTAATTTACAATTTTCCATTTTTTTTTAATTTTTAAAGAGGAAAGTGGAAAAAATAAAATAATAATTGTAATACATACAGTGACTCCAAATTCCATACTTTTTAATTTTTCTTTATATATTTCGAATTTCGATAACTCATCTTCTCCTTCGATTTGGTGTAATGGAAAGGGGTTTTTTAGATGCTCAATTGTGTAAGATTCGATTACAGTTCCTCTTTCTCACTCTATTCTATATCTAGATTTTCTTTTTCTCACTAGATCGATCGGCCTCAGGGTTTCGCGTTCCTTCGATCGTCTTCTTCTCTGGTTCCTTGCGTACAGGTACAGTTACTCTATTATTTTAATTACTTGTTTTGATATTGACTGGGAATAAATGCTGCCTATTTATATTTCTCATTTTCCATCACAGAAATTGTTGATGATTCAATTAGTTAGGATTTCTTTTGTTTTTGGGTTGCAAATCTCTTTTCCTCTTTTAATTTTCCTATTTGTTCTTAATATTGTTTAATTGTACTAATCTGGATTGTTGATAGAGTTAGCTGCGGTGATTGGCTGATCAATATGAGTATTGTTTGTATGTAATTAAATGTCGTAGCCATAGAGGAAGAGTAGAATATCAAATTTTATGGTAATATTGGTTCTCCGCCGTTTCTTATTTGACAGGTGGTTTCCGTGCAATCTCTGTCTGTCAGTTGTCTTGAAGATTTTGATATTTCTTTCAGAGGTGTGGGGTAGATGGCGTTATTAAGTATCATATTCAAATTCGGGGACTTGTTTTTGGGATGCTGGTGAATCTTCTAGTGTAATTTGAAACGGATTGTACATATTTACAAACTGGAATGTGTAATAGGTTTGAGCATTGCTATTATGTTTTAGATACCTTGGTTTGATACTACAGCAGTTTTGGCCGATAAGTAGAGCTTTTTTTTTTTTTTTTGTGTGTGTGTAATGAGGTGATCTTGGTAATTATGGTGATGTTTGTAGAATGAGGAGGACTAAATTTTGAAGAATGGATGATGATAGAGAAATTGAGATGCTGCTTCCTGGTTGGAATAACCCAACGGAGTCTCGCATTTTTATATTTTCTTGCATTGTTGCTGCTTTGATTGGAATTTTGACTATAGCTTACACAGCTTTTCAATGGAGAAGAAACATAAATCTAAGTTGGATGAAAGCTGTTGCAAGGTCAAAGAAAAACCCGAAGGCAAGAAACAAGGTTCCTGTAGCTCCCCATAATTGGGTACTGGAATCTGTCTCTCGTGGAAAGAATCTGAATTGCTGTGTGTGCTTAAAGTCCGTGTGTCCTTCTCAAACTCTTGGATCTGTGGCTGGATCAGACAGCTTTATTCACCATTGTAGCATTTGTGGCGCAGCAGCTCACCTAAGCTGCTCTTCAATTGCACAAAAGGACTGCAAGTGCATGTCTATGGTTGGATTTGACCATGTGATGCACCAATGGGCTGTTAGATGGACAGCAATAACAGATCAACCTGATGAAACTTCCTTTTGTAGTTTTTGTGAAGAGCCATGCAGTGGGTCTTTTCTCAGTGGATCCCCTATATGGTGTTGCTTGTGGTGTCAACGACTTGTACATGTTGATTGTCATAGTGGCATGTCTAATGAATATGGTGATATTTGTGACTTGGGCCCATTTAGGAGGCTGATTTTATCACCGCTCCATGTTATGGAATTGAATTCATCTGGTGGATTTTTGAGCTCTATCACACATGGAGCTAATGAGATTGCTTCTTCAGTGCGTGCAAGTATTAGGAGTCAGAGCAAGAAGTATAAACATGGCAATGAATCCTCTGTTGATACAAGTAACAATGGTACCACTTGTGATGCATCCGTTGAGAGCACAGCTGATGCACATCCTATGGTAAATGGCTCTCATGGTGGTGGTGGTGTGGATAGGGTGGACTCAAAGTCTAGTTTAAAAAGAAGTGGCTCAATTAATCAAAAGGATGAGTCTCAAATATTAGGAATGAAACAGAGATATGAAATAATTGATTTGCCACCTGATGCAAGACCATTGTTAGTCTTCATCAACAAGAAGAGTGGGGCTCAGCGTGGAGATAACCTGAGGCAACGCTTGAACTTCCTTCTGAATCCTGCACAGGTTCGTACTGAGTTTTTCTTGGCTCTTACCAAAAAGGACAATTTGGATTGATTGAATCATACCATTGCATAACTTTTTTATTAACTGACTGAGTTGTACATTCATGTGCACGGAGGTGCACTTGTACAGGCACACACAGGGACATCCTCGAAACAGATTAACTAGATCAATGGATTTTGATTAGTTGACCATCAGCTAGGCTTTCAGTTAATTTTGTTTGTATTAGGTTATATTTAAAGAGTGCTCATGCTTTGTCTAATTGATCAACTAATCCTGCTGATTTGATTTTGAAACTGTCCTTAATATGCGCTTCCCTCACTAGGAGCTCTGGGTTTTTATTATTTTCAGTGATCAAACCAAAAGAGTCTTCACATCATAGGGGTTTTCAAATGTATTGTCATTGCTTTATTGTTTACATGTCAATTTTCCCTAATTGTTTGGTGAGAGGTTTTTGTGAAATTATTACCTTTTTCCTCTTATTGTTATCAATAAAGTATGGGAGGAGAGGAGAGAGATTCTTCCAAGCATAATATGAGATGACATCACAGCTTCCACTTGGTGGTATGATGACCCACTGGTTCTTAACCTTTGTAATCACAAAAACATCTCCTTTCTCACTTCTTAGGCCATAGAATCATATGGTTGGTCCTGCTATTCACCTCAGGAAACAATCATTTCTACTGTCCTGTATTCAGTCTTGTAAAATACATGTACAGTTTCATCATACATGAGATTTGAGAAATGTGCTTTCTTTGGATCATTTTGCTTTAGTGTGCTACTGGTTTTCTGATGATGAAATTCCCAATGGTAAAACCTTACAATTTATTCATCAATTGGATATCAAAGATGCGACTTTCATACACATGGTATTAGGTTTGTTAATTGTGGATACTAGACCTTATTCCAAAGTGGGGTCTTTTTCCTGCTAAACCATTAAGCAAGATTGTAGTAATGTGTGCATTTTATTATTACCTATCTGTGGGAGCAGCAGCAGAAGTATTCTGAGATTATCTGTTATAAGAAGAGATACACTAATCTCACAACGCAAATAAAACACTTCACTGTGACTTTGACCACGTAGGAAAGAATTTTTCCTTTCCTATTCTTTTTTGTTATAGTATTCATCAGGGTGCTTTTTGCGAGTTGCTTATGCTAGCTTTTCTTAACAGATATTTGAATTGAGCTCAACACAGGGACCAGATGTGGGCCTTTACTTTTTCAGGAAGGTATCTCATTTCAGAATTCTTGTTTGTGGTGGAGATGGTACAGTTGGATGGGTTTTAAATGCCTTAGACAAGCAAAACTTTGTTTCTCCACCACCTGTTGCCATTCTTCCTGCTGGAACTGGCAATGATCTGGCTAGAGTACTATCCTGGGGAGGTGGTCTGGGCTCGGTTGAGAGACAAGGTGGCCTTTACACATTGTTAAACCACATAGAGCATGCTGCAGTAACCATTCTTGATCGATGGAAGGTAGCTGTTGTGAATAATCAGAGGAAGCAACTTCTGGCACCTAAATTTATGAACAATTATCTTGGTAAGAAAATGCTTACATTATATATTCCTTATCTGAATCAGTTGATGGACACTGAGTTCTTTTTGTGATAAATTTGGTCTATAAATGAATGTCCCCCTGCTTCCAGCTTTTTGAGTTGTATGCTAAACCATAGTGGATCTCAAAATCTCTACCCTAAAGTTGATCATCAATTTTTTTTGTTCTAAATATCACTTTGAAGGGTTTGCTGGGTTTTCAATTTTTGAAAAGCATGTCTTGGTTTGCATTATTATCCAGAAATGTCTGAGCATTTTTATTGTCATAAATTTTGGGCAGAACAGTCATTCACTTTGGTAATCATGTTTACAGGAGTTGGATGTGATGCAAAGGTTGCACTGGAAATTCATAATCTACGGGAGGAAAATCCAGAAAAGTTCTATAACCAGGCAAGTGCAAAAATTTTGACCATGATGAAGTAATTTGAATAACTCTGCTAATGCTTATTTATTTTTCCTTTATTATTTTTACCTGATAACTCTTATTTCAATTTGGCTAAAATTATTTTACTGTAACTTCAGTTTATGAACAAAGTTCTTTACGCAAGAGAAGGTGCAAGGAGTATAATGGATCGAACATTTGCAGATTTCCCATGGCAAGTTAGAGTCGAAGTGGATGGTGTTGAAATAGAGGTCCCAGAGGTTAGTAGGACATATATCTTATCTATGTGGTTAGCAAAAGTACTTCTGACTGCCTGCTCATATTTTCTGTTTGGTGTTTATTCAACTTTTTATGCATCCATTGTTGAGACCCTAAAGACAGACAGAGAGAGGCTACACTATACTATTATGTGGTGTTTTTGCCATGTCCAGTAGAACTATTTGTGAACTCGGACTGAGGAACTGATACTATCAAGTGGTGTTTGCATCATTTCTTCTTTGTCCATGCCCAGCAAGTCTGTTTAAGAAGTCTGACTGAGCAATTGAAATGAATAAATTTGAACCACCAGCCTTATTCATTATTTATCTCTTACTTTTGAAATCTTTTACTATATATTAACAAGATTTTGTTTTCTAGTCCTTGTGGCAGTTGGTCTTGTTGAATTTGTTGATTTTGTTCTCTACTTTCAGGATGCAGAAGGTGTACTGATTGCAAATATTGGCAGCTATATGGGTGGTGTAGATCTATGGCAAAATGAAGATGAATCCTATGATAACTTTGATCCACAATCTATGCATGATAAGATTCTAGAGGTTGTGAGCATATCTGGAACGTGGCACCTTGGGAAGCTTCAGGTAAAGTACTTTGAAGATAGTATACTTGTGTTGAAGTAGTTTCAAATGCTGTCAATTCTTTTTCAAAATACTGAAATTTTCAAGTTTTTTTCCAGTTCAGTTGATGATTCTTCATGAAATGTTTATTTGTGAATCTCTGGCTTAAAACTAACTCAAAAATACAATAGTTAAGATGAACTTAAACTTCCATACAGTACCGTTACTTGGAAGTGGAGCACATCTTTCAGTGACCTTGAAGTTGAATTTTTCTCGATGCTTTCCTGGCATTGCTTGTATCCCAAAATCTCTGTGTTCCTTATGTTGGAGGTGAGAACATGACATTGGGCATACTGGCTCAGGATTATTATACAAACCACCTGAAGATTGGTCACCTAGGGACTTGTTATGCTCTTGGCAAGTTTGTGCCTAGGCGATGTGGGATCATAACAATGCCCCCCACTTGAAGAGCCAATGTCCCGTTGGTCACAACTAGCACCCTACTCTTCGGACCTCCTGTCCATTTAACGGGTCTAGACCACCACTGTGCAAGCCAGGTCTTGCAAGATGGGGCTGGCTCTGATATGAACCACCTGAAGATTGGTCACCTAGGTAGAACCCACCCTTGAAAACCGGCTTGCAAGGAAGGGTGCCTAGGGGACTTATTAAGCTCTTGCCAAGGCTTGCAAGGGTAGGGTGAGTAGGTGACTTATTAAGCTCTTGCCAAGGTTGTGCATAGGTGATGTGGGATCGTAACAGATTAGTTAACGTAAAACCTTGGTTCAAATAACCAAAACTACTATAATTCACCAAAAACAAATTTTTCTTTTGAGATTAACACCATGTATAGGAAAATAGATACTAATTTGCAAATGACCCATAAAAAAGGGTTATATTGAGTTCTCTAAAAGAATAATCATTATTGTGAAGTGGTACTTCCAAGATGGTTTGTCCATGGTTAGTAGAAACCCATGGCTGTGGAAATATTCTAAATTCACAATGTCATCTATGCGTGCTTCAAGTCCTTGATTACTTGTATTATATGTATAAAAAATGAGCTATTGCTTTGTGTGTCTAGGTGGGGCTATCTCGTGCTCGAAGGCTTGCACAGGGACAATCAATAAAGATACAGCTTCTTGCTGCATTGCCTGTACAAATTGATGGAGAGCCTTGGTTGCAGCAGCCATGTACTTTGGTTGTATCCCATCATGGGCAGGTAAAGATTTTCTCTCTCAGTTCCAAATTGTGGAAAATTGGATGTGCTGGGTCTAGAAACTAGAATTATCCATGGGTAAGATATCTCCGTTTGCACTTAAATGTGCATATAGTTAGCTTACCATCTTAATGTTTTCATATTTTCAATTTGTTGTAAATGTCCAAGATTGAGTCAGAGACCTTTAAGCGCATGTCAACTTAATCTGTCACTTCTGCATCAACTCATAGAGATTCATAAATTGTATTAAGAACATGAATTATATTGACTTCAGAATTGCTAAAAGCAAGATAAGAAATGCAGTTGCAGGTATTTTTCTCAGGTTTAAGCAAGGTTTTTGTCCCAATCATCAGTTAGACAGCCACTTATTAGAAATATTTGAATGGCATTGTTGTTGCAGTACACTAGAACATGTATTTTTTATGATCTTATGGTGATCAACATTTCCTCCCAATTTTTGTACACCCATGTTTCAGGCTCTGCAGTTGAAGCTTTGGCATGCTTCTTGATGGTCATGCAAGCTCTGTTATGCTGTTTATTGTTTCTAAATATAATTAAATGCCTTCTTGAGGTTTTTTCTTTTTTTTTTTTTTTTTAGTTTTGAAATTTTTTTGTTGCCTTGGATCTCCTAAACTGGAAATGCAATTTACTGATTAAATATGTATGGGTCTAGATTTTTTTTTTTGTTTGACTGCCTTGGTGTTGAAAATGCCTCGTGTGGATGTCAATTGGTCGGTAACTACCAACATGCTTGTTTTCCAGTGCATCAGTCATGGTTATTAGCCTTTCATTTGAGTGATATGTCGTATGATGGGGGGTCATTAAGGCTGTCAAACTTTCAGTGTCTTAATGCTATTCTCCTGCACGTTACCATCTCACATCCTCCCCTGGTTTGGTTCAGTTCAGTTTGACTTAAATTTCTATGGAACAAACTGCACTTTTTTTCTGGTTCTCTTTGATTTTCATAAATCCTAGGAACTAAATTGATATAGCTCAAGAAGCAAGTAAAGCAAACAGAAAACAGTTTAATTCAACAAACAACCAGTATTTTCTTTTTAAAATGATTCATATTCATATTTAGTCTAGTCTAAATAACAAATGCCTGTCGTGTATATGGATATTCATATTTCTCTATCAATCTGATTGATAGGATAGTTAATGTATTCTTCTTGTTTTGTAGGCATTTATGTTAAGGAGGGCATCTGAGGAGCCTCTAGGTCATGCAGCTGCCATAATCACTGATGTGCTTGAGAATGCTGAATCAAACCATGTAATTAATGCCTCGCAGAAGCGAGCACTTCTTCAAGAAATGGCACTTAGGCTGACATGAGGGGTCAAACATCTCCAATAACTCAGTCAGGTATTGTGGATTTGGCTACATGCTTCATCATGAAAATTTTGTGCATACGATTTTGTGATTGCGTGCAACTCTTCATAGTGGTGTCATGTTTTTTTTTTTTTTTGAACAGTGTGCTTGTGGCTGAGGCATATTTGTACATGAACTCAGTTTATAATTCATAGTTTTCCCCATGTCGAGTATCAGCAAAAAGGAGGGGAAAAAAATTTTTGGATTTGTTGAAGGAAAAATATAGAAATATGTTATAGAAAAGGATGCATTAATATCCTTGTTTTTTGTACTTATATAGTTAGATGTATTGCCTGAATTGAGCGGACCAATCACACGATTTGCTTTTCATGAGAAAACAGATTTGAACAGATAAAGCAGGCATTTATACACTCTTATTTGCTCAAGAAATTTACAATGGATCATATTACGCTGGTTTTTTGGCATAATATTTAGCAATTTACACTAATGTAAAGCTCGGTCAAGTAATGGTTGATAGTGTTTGTTCCATAAACAAATGTTATGAACTGTAATTCCTCTACCTACTCCATACCAGTCCTTGTTTAACCTTCTTCCACAGCCTGCTCACGAATCCCCCATGAGCTGTCCTGGTTGCTCGCCTGTCAAGGGATCTGTGGGCGAACCTGGAACCTGTGATTTTCTTAGGCGCTTTTGCATTTTCTTTGTAAATGCTGTTTAACCGTTGGGTGTACAAGGGGGACTTCAAGTAGGACGTAAGAGTAGGGGATGAACAATTTAAGCTTAGAATGGCCTTATTTAGTTGGTTCGTCATAGCCCTGAGCTCAAATGAATCGTAGAGGGCGCTGCCATTGTTCTGGGAATTCATCTTGAAACTGGGTTTTGTTTCCTCGTCAAGCGTAGTGTTGAGAGATGCAGGCAACTTTTTGTGGTTCCGTGGTTCTTCCATATTTTGGATTTTGTAATTTTGTTGTTTCTAATTTTAATTGAGCTTATCAATATTCTCCCCAGCTAGATTTCATGCTTAACAAGAAAATTGCCTTGTTTTCATCGTCTTCAACATGGATTGATGTGTATTTTTGACTATATCGATGGATTTCTGTTAATAAAAAAAATATACTGGAATCTTCCTGAAAGAAAAGTTGACGAATTTGGGATAGGATATTATTGTTTTGGGAAATTTAATGGATATAGAGGAGAAATTGGGGGTTTATAGTAAATGGGGGATGATATTTTTTAAATTAAGAGCATACCTCATTTTAGTTCATTCATGGTGAATGCGAGCCACCATTGATCTTGGCTGGTCTCAAAAGTAGAGAAAAGTGACAGGGACAAGCAACGGTTAGGATTTGCATGGACGAGAGTGAAACACTATATACAATTTAACATTCACTAGAATAAATCAAACACAAGGATTTAGATTACACGAATTTAAAAGAGTTGCACCTTAATTTTTGGCACTCGTTAAAATTAGATTTTTGCCAAAAATAATTAAGCTGTCAAGGATGCCTTTGAACATTGGTTTAAATCTTAATTGCAAATACAAGCCTTTTATGTAGGGGATGTAATTAGAAGTCATACCATACTTAACCTAAGAAATATGAAATTCGTTAAAAAGTAGTTACTTTCCAAGTTCTAACATGAGATCTCAAGTGGCAGTGCTTATATGGTGTGGGTATTTCCACCATTAGAACCACATCTGTTGGAGTTGCAGGTTTTAGTTTCTTTGTATCCTTTATATTTATCTCTACTTTCAAGTTTGTAATTAAGGGAGAAAAAGGTCTGTAACTCCATTTCTATGATTTTATTTTTTTTATTTTTTGTTGAAAGAGTTACGGTAATCATACCTCTAAAACTATTGAAACATGGTTATAACAAAAGTATAAACTTGCACATAAGAGAAAGGGTGCTTTTTATTAACATTTGCGCCTGATGTCACATGATCTTCCACCCTAATTCAAATCAAAACAAGGACTTCCCACCAACAGTTGCTCCGCTTTTTTGGCCTTTTTATATAAAAATGAAGCATTTCAGCAACAACTAAGCAAGCTTTTAGGTTCAAATTTGGACCCACAAACTATTGCTTGTAAGTATTTTGCACCAATTATTTCAGGGTTTTAAGACACTCGTCCTTATGACTTCTTTGTTTGAATTTTAGAAGAAAAGGAAAGCGCATGGAATGGTCCATTTGAGATGTTACTGCTGGGTCTTTGATTTTTCCATTCATCACATCACATAATGCATGTTCTAATGTGTCCAAAGTAGGGCTAAATTTCATAGACGTACCCAACTTTCCCGAATTATCATCCATTTCTGTAGCGACTTTGAGCATTAATATGAAATTCTCTCATCAACACCGATATTTTAATATAAATTATTACCAGTTTCTTTGTCATATCCAGCAATAGAAATAAAACTTATCCTTTCAATTTTTGTATTTTTCGATCAAATCGTGTATTATCCGTAAAAAATAAGACCATATCTCGATTCCTCACGCCAAAATTTTCAATTTGCTATATATGTATATATATATTAAGCAATTAGTTAGTTTTTATGAATTTCGAAAACTTAAAGTAATCAAATAATAATCTCGTTGAATAGCAGTTAATTGTGTGGTCATAATTTTTCATTTTATAACAACTATCATTATAATTTCATCATACAATAACTAGAGCCAACTACAAGTTATGAACCACTAGCTATCACTTATTATCAGAAATTACTATGGACTATGTTCTACAAACAAATAAACCCAAAAGACTCTTAATAACACAAATCAATCTAAAGAAAATTATTACTTAAATTTTATTTTTTTTTCCCAAAAATAAAAGGATTTAAAACTATGTGAAATCGAATTTAGTTGCTAAAAAACTGAAATACTTGAGGGAATTCCATTTGCTACAGGAGGGTTTTTGTTTTTCTAAACTAAAAAAAGGGTACCACTACCTTACCATCTCTCATTAATAATATATATATAAATACCAAATTCTTGATGTTTTAATATTTATAGGTACTATATTAATCAAAGTATATAAAGTGCCAGTAAATAGGGATTGAGGCACGTTCTCGTTTACTTTGGAATATCATTAGAATAACATAAAATTATGCTAATTCTATTCATTCAATACAATTAATAAATTTAAAAGTCAAATATGAAAAATGAGCAACCCACCGAATTTTGAAGAAGTTGGCTAAATGTTCTTATACAATCAATTTCCTATTTTTCTTTTCAAATTAGTCAATTCAATTTAATAGTATATTTTTCAGATAACTGGTGTCAGTCTGTATTTTTCTTTTTTTTAATGTTATAAATAAGTTCAAAATTATAGTTTTACGAAGTAATAGTTTAAAAAGTTGGTTCAAAATTAGAGCTAAAATTTTAAAATCAAAATTTGTTACAAAAACATAAGTATAAAAATATTATTATTTAAATATTTTTTATATAATTAAGTCAGTTTCATATTGAACTAAATATTTGTTGATGAGTTACATGTCTCATTTAGATTATTTAATATTTTAATCCATAAATTTGTCAAATCAAGTAATAAATTTATAAAAAAAAATTAAGAATTAGACAAATTGAATATTACATGCAAATTTAAGAAACAAAATCTATGAGTTGTACTAACAAACAAGTTTATAGAACATAAGCTACCACATTTTGGTATATATTAAGTGAGTGTTTACCACAATCATTTACCAAAAAGTAGTCAAAATATGAACTGCATACCTTTTTTTAATTAGACAAATTAGAAAATGTATGTGAAGTTATACATTTTTTAATTTAAAAATATAAGTTCGCATATCAAATATGTAAAACTAAGAGTTATTAATTATGTTAATGACGAATCAGAGCACGTGTTTAAACAGAACCCCACCGATGAAACACGTGGCATGTTTAGGAAGTTCCCGTGATGCTTATTGGAGCCCTTGAAGCGTCGGTGAGTGTTCGCCCAAGCGGTATGCAAACACATTTGAATAACAGCAGCTGTCATTTCCTGTCACCACTTTCTATTCCGATTACCACCAAACATTTACCGTCGAATTTGGGACCTGACCATTCAACAGTTTTTCAACGGCAATTCACTATTTCGGTTACCCGTTAAAAAATGTGTGTTTTTTGAATTTGAATTCTCCTTTTATGTTAATATATTTTTATTACTTGTATCAATTTTTAATTTAAAATAATACTTATTTATGCTAATATGTTTAAGTATCTAGCCGATCTGTTTTATAATGCAGACGTAGTACCTCAAAACTTGATCGATTTGGCAGCAGTTTGTGATATATCTGTTGATCAGGGTCCTGAAGATTAGTAGCAGAGAGTATTGATGAGTTTGATATTCCTTTGGCGTATCATCGATCGTCGCAGTTAGAAAGTTTTCGAGATATCCCAAGAGTTCATATGTGAAACATAAACTTGGGCGCTGGATCAGGGTGAATGACTTATATACATTAATTTTTTTTAATATGTACATAATATAAATTTTATAATTCATTTTCAAATTTTAGTTGGTTTGTAGCTAATTTTATGTATTGATTTTTTTTTATATTTTCTAACTGTGCATTTATATTTTTCACAATTACAATTTAGTGTATATATATATATATATATATATATA
>CANUEY010267474.1:0-47722 GCA_948099555.1 Croton setiger
TATATATATATATATATATATATATATATACTTATTGGGATTATTATTTTTGTATCAAATTAAATTTCTTTATTTTTCCATTGTTTAACAGAGGATTGGAATATCTTCATGAGTTCTGCAAGCCAGCAGTGATTCACAGAGATCTGAAATCATCTAATATACTTTTGGATTCCAATTTCCATGCCAAGGTGAATGAAAATTGCGTTTTATTACATGATTTTGTTTGAAACGACTCAAAATTACATTGTATTGCAACTTACTTTGCCTTACTGAGTTCATCTATTTGATCTTGTTCTATAAAGTTTCTAACTTCTTTCTCTCTAATGTTTCTGGTTTTTTTCAGTTATCAGATTTTGGTCTTGCAGTAGCAGATAGCTCCCTAAACAAGAACAAGCTCACACTTTCAGGAACTGTAGGCTATGTAGCTCCAGAGTATATGTTAGATGGTATGTGAATTGATTAATTAATACTCTAATTAGTTATTAATTAATATGATTATATCTCTCTTAAGTGAAATAGATTGTTCATTGGGACCCTTGCTTGCTGACTTACTCTATTATTTTATACAATAATTTTGATTTTTCATAATTATATAATCACTAGTTTCAGTACTCCAACAGACCAAGTTGTCTAATTCCACATGTACTGCCATTTCCAAGCATCTGCAGTAATTCTATTTTTAAATCCCATCAACATTATATACAAATTAAATAATTTCCCTCCTTCAAAATGTATAAAAAATACAGAAAATTTGCCTTAATTTCAAAAAAAAAGTAAATCTTTAGGTAAAAAGATCTGATCTTTTATATAATTTTAGGTGAACTAACAGAAAAGAGTGATGTATATGCCTTTGGAGTTGTGCTTTTGGAGCTTCTACTAGGAAGAAGACCTGTTGAAAAACTGGCACCAGCTCAATGCCAATCCATTGTAACATGGGTAAGTCTTATAATTCTGATCTATAATGGTTTTTTTGTTTCTTTTGTCTATATATTTTTGGGATTGGGAGAAGTAATTCTATATATTTAATGCTAGAGCCTATGTTAAATGCAGGCCATGCCTCAGCTCACTAACAGAGCTTCCCTTCCCAATATCGTGGATCCTGTGATAAAAGATACCTTGGATGAGAAGTACTTATTCCAGGTTTTATACATCTTTCCCCCCTTTTACTTTTGAAATTCATATTTTTTCAAAACCGATAAATATTTGCATAATCACAGTTATATTGCATTATAGCTTTTACTAAATGGATGTTTGGTATTGTGCTTAAAAGCAGCTTTTAAACACTTTTTAGTTTAAAAGCCAGCCATCTACATCTGTTGGCTTTGAAGTTGTTTTTCTTGGGTTTTGGTTGGTAGCTAATAACGAGGATTCAAACTTTCTCTGCCTGTGCAGGTTGCTGCAGTGGCTGTGTTGTGTGTGCAGCCGGAACCAACATACCGGCCGTTGATCACAGATGTTGTTCACTCTCTAGTTCCTCTTGTTCCAGTTGAGCTTGGAGGAACACTGAGAGTAACAACACAAGTTGCTGCAATGGCTAGAGTAAACCAGAGTGACTAAACAAGCTTGTTTTTCTGATATTTTAGAGAAATCTATAGATCACTTGCTTCTGCATACATTGTTCTTACTGGTATTTTTTGGTTTAAAATGTGCTGTAATGAACTGAAAAATACTGGTATTTGCCCAGAAATTGTAAATCAAAAAAGCACTGTTAGAAATCTTGTAGAGTCAGTATGATATTATAGACTTCTAATTTCAGAAATTATTTTCTAACCTAGAGAAATGTGCAATTATTATTGATAATTTATATCATGATTAGTGTAAATTCTAATTTAATTGTTCCTAATTTTGTAGAAAATGCCTAATAACAGCAATAAAAAATAAAGGGAAAGACAGAACAATTTATTCTAGCAAAATAAAGCAATATACCGTTTAATTTCAACTGCAAAAAATTGCACCAAATGTGTGTACATATTCTCTAGACTGTTCGTAATTTCTTGTACATAAAATTATATGTGAAATTGTTGGCCTGCCTAGTTCAACCATTGAGCTCAACCTAACCATTGTTCAGGTTAAAAAAGCTCATTATTACAGACATATCTGAGGTAAACTTAATTTATTACATGTAAAACATGTTAAGAGCTCGGAGAAACCTTGGAACTCACCAAAAAATTTTCAAGCTTTGCTTCTATAATGTAGAAATTTGAGCGCTATAGTTTCAGTTGACATTGTGGTATGAATCGATAATTGCATCTGCAAGGTATTCACATTTGGCCAAATTCAATCCTGCCAACGAAATCCTTCCATCCTTTGTCATGTATACATGCCACTTATTGGTCATATTTTCACTCTGACCAGACAAAAATTTTGATTTATCAGAAGTCTACGAAGAGCAATCTTCTAAATTTCTGAAAGAAAATACTTGAAATGATGATGAAAGTTACCTGGGTTTTGCTCAAACCGGTGAATGAGAACATGCCAATCTGCTTTAGGATGAAAGACCAATCCTTTCCACTCTTATCTTTTGCAGAAAGACTATCAAATAACTTCTGTCTCACTCCTTTTATCCTTCCCGCCATCATCTCCATCTCTGCTTTCCATTCATTGAAGAGATTTGGATCTCCAACAATGTTAGCAACAATCCTAGCACCATGTACTGGAGGATTTGAGTACATTGGTCTTGCAAGTCTTTTAAGTTGGCTCTTAACCCTGAAATGTAAAGAAACCGCAAAAGAATTAAGCAAGCGCCATGAATCCATGATCATAAGAGAATAGCAAATCAAATTCAAGCATGCTACCTTGCTGCAGCATCTGCCGATGCGCATACAACATTGATTGCCCCAATTCTTTCTGCATATAGACCCAAATTTTTGCTGTATGATTGAGCCACAAGTACCTCCATTCCCCGTGCAGCAAATAACCTCACCGATGCTGCGTCTGCGTCAAGGCTTCCGCTAGCAAATCCCTTGAGAATATTGAACAATGAATTAAATACGAAACACAAATAGTTTTGAAAAATTTACAAATCATAAAATATCAGACAACCGTACGTACATGCACACGCATATCACACATTTCTAATTCATCAGGAGAAAATTAATTATATAGCCAAAATTATGCTATTTGTACCTGGTACGCAACATCAAAAAATGGAATGTGGTTCTTTTCTTGAATTACATCAGCAATTTTTTCCCATTGTTCATGGGTTGGATCAATTCCTGTTGGGTTGTGAGCACAGCCATGTAGCAAAATGAATGATCCTTCAGGTGCTGCCTGAAATTACATAAAATAAAGCCCAAACATGAATTTGCAACATGATCTCATCTTAAATTAAATGGTCAAGATCTAACCTTTATATCAGCAATCATTCCTTCGAAATCCAAACCAACTGTCTTGGGATCATAGTATCTGTACTCTGACCATGGAACTCTAGCATCATTGAAAATATTCTTGTGATTACCTACAAAATATAATTAGTGTGCATAAGAATTGGTGCTCCCCATGCAGACAATACAGAAATTGTAGGGAGCACAATATTACACACCCCAAGTTGGAGATGATATTAGAACTTTTGCCCCAGGAAAATATCGCTCAATAAGAGCAGCAGCCAGCCGAAGAGAACCAGTGCCTGAAAGACCTTGAACTGTTGCAACCTGGAATTTTCTTTTGTGGAAGTTAGAATTTGCAACACCAAGTAAGTAAATGTCTCTAGAAGTTGTGAAACTCCCGAGTCTTCACATACCCTTTGTTGCTGTATCACTGGATTCTCAGCTCCGAATAATAACTCAGCAGTCGCCTTGTTGAATGCAGCCAAACCTTCGATTGGGAGATACTAGAAGAAACAATCAATATAAGGCAAGTTAAAGTCAAGTAGGGATTATAAATTTAAGATCATGGAAAAACATATGAATACATCAGGATAAGGATACCTCTTTAAATTCACCCCTCTCCAACATAAGGTTCTCAGCCTAAAAAATTGAAAAGGTTTCAGGAAGATTAAACAAAGCATAGCAAAGAGAAATCAATATTCATTTGTGTCTGAAACGAACGCATAAATGATTGTTTGTCAACGAGCATTACTGTTAACTATAGACTAGGAGAGATAAGCTGACCTTCTTAACAACATTGAGAACATAAGGCTGCAACTCTTCTGTTCTGTAAGCCCCAACTCCAAGGTTGAGTTTCATATCATTTGTGTCAGCTCGAAAAGCTTCTGATACACCAAGAATTGGATCAGGAGGAGCCATTGTTATGCCGTCAAAACGAGATATATTCGTTGCAACAGCCATAGAAATTCTTCCTGAAGACTAGATTGAGAAGGAAAGTTCAGATCATGAAGATGAAAGTAAGTGAAAATAATAAAGTTCAAATTCAACTGATCTATACTGAACTTGATTTCTTCATAAGATCGAAAGCAATATCAAATCATTGGCTATCTTTTTCAGTAAAATCCCCTATACAAAAGTCTAAAGCAACAAAATTTAATGATCCTAAGCTTAATTCGCGGACAAGACTCATAACCGTACAGATAAAAAAAATCAAACGAAAAAGCAAATAAATTTAAATTTTGTAGATTAAATATACCTTAGTGTTCATAAAGCCATTGGTTTTATTCTTACTAAACAATGTAGTAACACTGCCACTTCCAAGCCTCACCTTTCCCTGCACACCATAAACACCCATTTAGTTTCTAACCAAGAAAAGAAAACCCTTCGAGTTAACTGTAAATATAAACCCCCAGAGTCAAATGCCCGGAAAAATATTACATTTTCCAACGATTTTCTTAGTAAACAAACACTGATCTTGCAAAAATCCGTACAGGAAAAGAACATGAATTAAAGAAGAAAACCAATCTGACCTTGAGGGTGTCATGCATAGAAAGTGAAGCAGAAGAAGCTAAAGAAAGCATTGAAGAAGCCATAGCTAAAAAGAAAAACAAGAAATGAGAGATTAGATTTTTGGGTCATAAAATCAAAAACAACATCAAACTAAAATTAAAGAAAAGGCAATAAAAATGATAAATGATATAATCCCGTGAATTAACTAACCTTAAAACCGTTGGATTTGAATTGAATAAGTGGATTGGGTTGCGTTACCTGCAGTAAGATCGAGAAAGAAGAAAGCTTGCTGTGGGCGATTTCTCCAACGACCTATGTACTGAGAGTTCGTTAAACTAAGTGCTAAATCAAGAACCTTCGATCATCTGCCGTACGAGAGGCAATTTTGGGCTTTCCTTTGCCTATTTGTCATTTAAGGGTATTTTGGTCTATCAATTATGTTGTCGTTCGAGGACCAAACGTGTTTAGGAGGTTTGACGATTTGTCGTTTAAAAACTTTAAATTCATTTTAAGATAAGATCGGTTGTCTTCTTTAATTCATGTTGCTGTGTCCCTTTTCCCGTGCAGATTTTTGCAAGATCAGTGTTTGCTTGCCAAGAAAATGGTGGGGAAAATTTAATCTTCTTAGAAAGTTTCTGAGAAAAGTTTATATCATCTTCATAATCATACCAAATCTGCAGTCTATTCGACGACCGCGTGCAGAAAGAAGCGGCCTTTTAGAAGATTTTGACTTAGCGGTCAATTTCTATTCGTTTAAACGACATCGTTTTTCACCGTGCCAAATACTCATCAAATAAAGCCCATCAAAAGATTACAGCCCAGGGAAAAATTCCATAGTCCATTATTTAGCCCAAATGATCAATCGTAGTTTAGCTACAAACCAGCCCATTAGACCATTTATTTATTTTGTCATTATTTAGTCCAACTTAATAATATGATTCAAATATCCCTTTTCTCAAATGACGATATTAAAATCGAACAAACTTAATTAAGTGGGTAATTAATGCTTTAGCTAATGAATCATTTTATCATCCTTAATTTCTTCATCATTTAGTCAAGGTTGTCCTAATTAAGTTTTAATTATGAAGCACGTGGTTTGCTTGAGCAATACCAAATTTTGCATGTTATATAGTAATGTTAGAGAAATTTCACTATTTGAAAACTACATTTTTTTAGGTTTCATAATATAAGGTTCAATGTATTTGCGAAATAGATTGTTCCTGATTTTACATACTATAGTATATTTTTTTTTTAATTAACTATTAATAATCACAATTAATATAAAAATTATTATAATTTTAATACTAATATATTGAAGAAACATCATTTTCATGGGAAAGGTAATGATGAGAAGTAGAGTAAATGGTCTTCAAAGAAACAGCCTGTGCAAATCCCATAGACTGCGGGGTAGAATTTTGGGTTTTCCTATTCTTTTTTCTTCTTCTTCTTATTATTATTAATATATTTTTTTGGATTAATACTAAAACGCGTTTAACACTATTAAAATTGTCAAATTAAGTTAATTAATCAATTTTTGTTTACTAATAATGATATTAAAAAAATTGCATAATTAATTAGTATAATATTTTTGTTTTGTTTTAAGAATGTGTAGAAGTTAAAGTTGCTTCATTTGATTTATTTATAATTCCACTCAAAAAATTTATTTATATAACTATTATTAATCTATGATATGTGATTTTATCGTTATTAATTAACATCAATTTCAATTTATGATACCGTATGATCTTATTTGTAACCGTCATATATTAATTATGAAGTTACAATATGTTAAAAGAATTTTTTAAAAAAAAAAAAATTAGAATCAAGTAAATAGACTTTTATTATTATATGTGTCATTTATTAAATAAATCACACATTTTTTTATATGTACATTTATATTATTGCACGTCACACTATATTTACTATAATATTAAAATTTTTAGGGGTTCAATTGAAGTCTAACAATGAGTTTATGGATCAATTTGCAATATTTACAATTTAATTAGATGGTGGTACCTAATTGAAAAAAATTCAAAGTTCTGAAGACCTAATTACATGCACTCCAGAACTTCAATGATCCAAATATAATTTGTAGAAATTATAATCTAGAAAGACTAAATTGAAAAGAATTCAAAATTTTTAAATGGACTTAATTGCATAAACTTATAACTTTAAGTATCAATTTATAATTTTATAATTTTCACGTAATTATGATGAACAATACTTCAGAACACAGGCTAAACTACCATTTTGAGTCATCTTCTTCGCAGCTTTCTGTAAATGGCTAGATCTAAATTAAGAGTAAAATGTAAAACAATAATCCATTTTGTATATAGTTTTCCGAAGGAAAAAAAAATAAAATATAAATGTGAAAACCCAAAAAAGGAAGAAAATATAAAGTAAATATATAGCAAAAGTACATATATACCATGTGTATATGCAAGCTAAGAAGCAGCATATAAAATGAGATGACACAAAAAATGTTTGTGGTCTAAGCTTTGACCTCATACATATTGTTTATATATATATGATGGGTTTTGTTCAATGAATTGTTATAAAAAAATGCATGTGATAGAAGATAATATTGGTAGCCAAAAAATGACATAAGAGGGGACATTAAACCGTGGGAGGTTTTTAGGTTTTTAAGATTTTAACCCATTTAGCTATCATCACCCATGTTGTTTGGGTCCCATCTTACGCGTTCTTTTTTCTCAATTTCTTATTTATTTTAGTTTTTTTTTTTATTTATTAATCACTTCCTACTAAATATGTTATACCTTTCCCCACAGACACATTCCGAATAATTCTCATGTTCGAGCAGATATGTCCTTTTTGAAAGGCGAAATTCTGATTCTAAGTTTTAAACGGTTACGTAATTGAAATGATTTGAACCCATAATTTTATTTAAGTCAGAAAAGTCATTTACTAACTCCGTTATGTTTTGAAATATTTATTTTAGCTTATATCATATATATATATATATATATAAAATGACGCCGTTTTGAGAGTGTTCAAAAAACAGTTTGTGAATAGTTATATTCGGTTCGAGTTCGGTTCGAGAAATATTGAAATTCAAAAATTCGACTCGAATTCGGTTCGTTTAAATTTCGAATCCAAATCGAATGAAACGTAGAATAAATCTCGAACTGTTTTGTTGGTTTATATATCTTCATAATACCTAATTTTACTATGTGAAGTCGGTTTAATCAATTTTAGTGCATAAAAAATTGTCATATCCTATGCTTAACGTGTAGATAATATTTGAAAATTTTTTATAGGCATTAGCTTTCTTTAATTGACCTCTAATTGTTATTAACTGTCATGAACTTATAGCTGTAATCCAAATATATTAAACTGCTTTTTTTCTTTTTAAACATCTTTTCAATCTAATCTTTAATGTTTAAATATGCTTCTTGTCTTTTTACTTAATTTGTCTAACACTTTATTAGGCCCTAATTTGCAAAAAATTAAGACAAAACAGTAATTAATTATCCAAATTCATAAGATGCTTATGTTTAATTATTTAGATTTTACTAGTAAAAAGGAAAGGTAAATATTCTTTTTAGTTAACTTTTACTTACATCAAATCATGTGTTAAAAAGGGACCAATTAAATGAACAGTTTTATAATTATTCACTAACAGTTTTTCATAAAAGCTTAATATTTAATAGTTTGATGATTTTTAGGGTTGAAATATTTGCATTGCGAACGTAAGAAAACTGAATTAATAGATTCACCCCTTTAATTATTTGTGCAGTATCTGAAACTGTATTAGTCAGTATTCGTGATTACGTATTCAAAAATTGGATGAAACTAAAAGAAAAAGTTAATGTTTAAGTTTGAACTTAAATCGACTGGACCCATTTTGAAAACTGAAAATTCCAGTTGATTTAAACTTTTAATTCACAGTATATTTTAATCAAATATATATTTTTAATAGAAAATTTAAAAAAAAAATCGAATTGACGGTTCTTTTCTTCATTGAGTCTAAACTAACCAAATGCCATGATGGTTTGATCCAATTCAGAGTTTAGCCGAGTCACGGTTCAAACCGTACTGTGGTGGATGGGCAGTAGAGTTTTATAGAGCCATTGCCACGTATGACAAAATAAAACTATACAAAGCATGTGTATTAAGTTAACTAAAAAACCGTAGCACGTGAGAGATGACAAAACCATTGAAATAGAAAACAAAAGGTTTTGTCATGAAAGAACAAGTGGCTATGTCTCTTCCTCGTATGTAATAAAACCAGTTTGGGGAAGCAAATATGAGGAATTTATGACCGTTAATTATAGTGATGTAATTTATTTAATTTCTCGTATTTATTTGTATGATCGAATCTTAACTTTACCATTAATAACTACCAACCACTTAAACTGAATGTAATTAAATTTAAAGCATTATTATTTATAATTAAATTATATTTAATTAAAATGATTTTGATTATTAGGATAATAATAATTATTATACTTTAAAGAATCTTCAATCTTTTATGTCCTAACTTAGGAATTTGACTCAATTATATTAATGTTTTTTCATCAAATTCTTGCATTGCATGGACCCTTTTTTTCCCTTGTCTTGTGGACCATAATTACCATAATATAAATATAAATAAATATATTATACAAATATATCAAAAACTGTACATCTTACCTATGAATAGTATCTACTCCCATTTTTGGTCATTTAATGATGAAAATTATGTTTATATTAAAAAAAATTTGAAAAATATTAATTTAATTTTTCTTTTACAAAAATCAAAATTTTTTTATTGTATAGTTTAAAAGTGGACGGATTAATATATTAATATTGTTAATTAAAATATAAAATTAAAAAAAAAGACTATATATAGTGGAGTCATAATCTTCTATTAACAAACACTCACATGAAGAATCTATTAGATAATGACATTAGATTTTCTTGAAGAAAGAAAGCTTAACAAAGCAGCAGTTGAAATTGCTAACTCTATTCTTATTTATTTATTTATTTTTTTCCCATTAATAAATAATAAATATTTATATTTTGAGAGAGAAAATTAAAAAAAATAAAAAGACAAAAAGCTCCTTATCATAGTCATGTGAATTGAATTTGGTCATCTTCAAAAAAATAGTAATTTTTACCAAAAAATTCATTATTCATCCATTTAACCATTTAAGCTGAGCCAGTTGATTAAAGATACAAATAATATTATACAGACTGAGTTCTTACGAACTAACGAATTCAGATTAATATGAATCATGAAAAAACGATTTGTCTAGAATTCTGAATACGTGACAAAAAGACTAGAGTTCGAATGTCAACGAGAAATAAATTTTAAATAAATAAATAAAAAAAATCATCAGGTGGGACCCACTTGCTTAAATTGGTTGCCAGAGCAGGTCAAGAAAAAAAGGAACCAGTTGATCCAATGTCCCTTGACAAACCCCAACTACAAAAACCCATCTCTCCCCCACCCTTCTTCTAGCATTGCCCTCTTCTCTCTTTCAGGCATTTTCACAAACACTTTCCTTCCCTAAAAGAAACGTTCCCTCTTTTTTTCCCTAACATGGCCAGACCACAGCAGAGATATCGAGGTGTGCGACAAAGGCATTGGGGCTCTTGGGTATCTGAAATTCGTCACCCTTTATTGTAAGAATCACAAATTTAGAAACCCACTTATTTGAAAATTTTAAAGCATTACAGTACCTTCTGAACGAAACGTTTCGTTCCTTTTTTCTTGTTTTGCAGGAAGACTAGAATCTGGCTAGGCACATTCGAAACGGCTGAGGATGCAGCAAGAGCTTACGATGAAGCAGCAAGGCTTATGTGTGGACCGAGAGCTCGAACCAATTTCCCATATAACCCAAACGTTTCGCAAACACCATCTTCGAAACTTCTTTCTGCAACTTTAACAGCTAAATTGCATAGATGTTATATGGCTTCTCTTCAAATGACCAAACAGACCTCACTGTTTGAACAGCCAAAACAAAAGGTTCCAACTTCATTTCCTACCACCACAAGCACTCCTGCTACTATCAACACCAAGGGCATTATGGTAAAAAATGAGGAAATGGGTACCACTTTTGTCCAAGAAAAAATTCAATTGCCAAATCAAGTTAATGACAATAATACTCAATCACAGTTTAAGCCTCTTGAAGATCACCATATTGAGCAAATGATTGAAGAGCTTATTGATTATGGATCTCTTGAAATTTGCTCCAATGTGGGTTTGCCACCTCAGTAATAAAAATAATAACAATAATAATAATTATTATTATTATACATTTCCATAATTTGCTAATTTAACCCCCAAATTTTATGACCCTTTTAGATGGGTTTTTTTAGGGTAATGTTTAGTAAAAATTATAAGGTAATAGTGATTGTGTCGCATATTTTTTATGTAATTTCGGAAAGAAAGTCATGTAGTGTAACGTAATTTTTATTACATTGCATTACATAGACGTTTTTAGTCCCGTCTTTAATTTTAAGTGTTATTAATCCGTTTTAGCGACTAGTTTTTATATTATGGTTATTGTACAGCTATTATGTATTAGCATTATGTATCTGTATGTTCCTCTTTTTAGTATAAAAAATCATTATAAAAAATGAAAATGTGATGTTAAGACTAATATGGTGGTAAGAATAGATACCACAAAAATCCTAGGATATGAACATATAATGTTGAAAGGAACTTATGCCGGAAAGTTGATGGCAAAAAGAATGAAATTTTAGTGGGCATTTTGTAGCTAACTTTTTTTAAAAGTTTAAGATAAAAGGGAATAGAAAGCTTTATTTTGCAATGGATGATTCAAGAAAAAAACATCATTTACGGTCGTCTTTTTTTTATTCATCGAATAATTACGAGAAAATTACAATTGTGTCTGTCAAATTTTTTTACATTAATATGCTTTCTCGATTATTCGATTTACACTTTCAAATCCTCAAATTTTTAAAACTAATCATATTATGAGTTAGTTCGCAGTCAGTCAATTAAAAAGTTCAATAGGGAAAAAATTTGAAATTACAATACTACCCTCTTTTAATTCCTAAATTGTTCTTGTATAAAAAAAATAAAAATAGTTATACAAAATTTTCTTGGGATGTCAGAAAGATGTGTGACCAAATTTCAATGGTGGTTGAAAAACTTTGAGACAGACAAGTCTGTATACTATAGTTGGGATTGCTGCTCTTCAAGAAAAGTTACACTGAATGTGATTGAGTGGGAGTTTTAATTATTATTATTATTGAGATCCTTTTTGTGATTAAAAGAAAATTACAATTAATTAGTGCTTGCATGCATGAATTGTTTCTAATTATAGTTGCATTTGATGTTTAATTCTTTTGCTTGGAACTAGTTTAGAAATTAATAAAGGCTTTTAGAGTTAAGGATGTGGTTTGGCCAAAAAAACATAGGTTTTTGTTTTTTGTTTGGTTTTCGGTTATCACTTCTGAAATTTTCGGTTATTTCGGTTAACCGAAAAACCGAATTTCAATCATTTTGGAAATTCCTTTTTTTTTCTCCTCTCTTTCTTCTTTCTGTTTCAGTTTTGGTCCGGTTAACCGATTTACACAACCCTTTCGTAACAGGTTTTCAAAAATTCAGTTAATCGATCGGTTATTTAGTTTCATTTTCGGTTAATCGAAAATTTTGGTTTTTTGATTAACCGAAAAAATCAGTTTTGATTTCGGTTACTCATTTAGTGCATTCGGTTAACTAAAAACTGACAGGTTCAATTCGATTTTGATTCGATTAACCGATTTGCTTAGCCCTAAAAAAACTATATTACTTTACTATTTACCAACTTGTATTCTTGAAATGCAAATAACCTAATCTTGTTTTTATGTTTTCTAAAGCTAATGTCTCCAATAATTGGGTGTTATTTTAATTAGTTCTAGCAAAATATCTACACTACCTAACAAGTAGGAACATAAATTTTGTTATATTTTTAGCAACATTTCTAGTCTTGCCACCATAATTATATTCAAGAAAAAGTTTAATTAACCTATAAATGCACACTAAAGTGGATAATAACTCCATCTAAGTTTGAATAATATGCTAATTATGCTTAAAAGAATTAAAAAAACTAATATTCTAACTTTCAATCTTTGCCATTTTAATCTTGGTTTTTGATTTCCTTGTATAGCATATTACCTTTATATACAAAATTTTCAAATGGGTCATTTTCATATTTTATTAAAGTATAATTATTCTTTACAAGAATTAGCTATGTAGTTATTGGTTAAATGGGTATAATTAATTTGGTAATTACTAAATAAATCAAAGATTAGTGCAAATTTAAATTAAATTATTATTATTTTCAATGTTTGCTTTATGGGTGTTGGTGTGCAGCCTTTATCAATGAAAATTCATTATTGTTTACCTGTTTGGAAATTGATTTTGTTCCCCACAACTATCAAACAGATTAAAGTTGGTTTAATCTCATTATATTGTTTTACTTTTGATTCAGCAAAGGCAATTAAAATCATAGCATGTTAGTGAGTTTTTCATCATTACAAGTTTGAACTTTGTGGCCTTAGGAGTGGCACTACCTTCATATTTCACCTGATCAAGAGCTTTTTTTTTTTAAAAAAAAATAATTATCATCTTAATTAATTAATTAATTAATAATTTGGATTTAACCAATCACATACCCTAATCAAGGTTTTGAATAGTAAATTTATCCTTTTTTTTAGGGTTTGTATCCTTATATAAAGGGTAGGTAGTTTATGAATTATTCAATTATTTTAGTCGACAATTTTTTTTATTTATATATTTGTTGGATGGTTCGAATAAACATTGTAAACCGCGTAGTATGAGTGATTCTTTCGTATAGTATATAACACCGGAGTAACCTACCTCTTTTATAAATATACACCGAATTGATAACAAAACATGATTTCGAAATAAAAAACTCAATAGTTCTCACCGCACAAAAGCAAATAAGAAAATAAGAAGATCAACTAGACCACACCGTTGTACAACACTTTTAAGTAGCTTATTATATAGAAATTTTATTATATATATATACATCCAACCAAGGCTTATAAAAATGATTGTTTATGGTATATAGTTTATATATTAAATGAAAACAAGAATAGTGGTGTGATGAAAGGTCAAATGGTCAAGAAATGGAAAGGTAAGTATGGGGAATATGAGTCATTTGGTATAGAAAAATGTGGATCAAATTTTGCCACACTTAGTGCAAAAAATTATAAATAAAAAAAGAATATGAGAGAGAGTCAAAGATGAGATCTTCCTAAGAACTAATACAAAAGTAGTCAAAACCAATCATAGTCTATAGAATCTCATGTTCAAATGTTGGAGAAGAGACAATCATATACCCTTCATTTTATTTTATTTTATAATAAAAAAATTGTTACTCTATTTAATAAAATTAATTGTTTAAATGAATTTTAAAATAAAAATGTGAAAATAATATGTTAAAAAATTAAAAGAGTAATGTATTATAAAGATTTATTTAAAACTCAAAAAATTGCCATAAAAAGTTATTTTTTTATGTTATAAAGTATTTCAAAAACATTACTCTTTTAAATAAAAAATATTTAATATATAGTCTAAATAATTAAAATATTAATTATATGGGTTTTTTGTAGTTAAATTTAGGTGCATTGGATCAAGTGAATCATGCAAAATTCCAAAAGGCAAAAAAGCTATTTTTTGTGATTGAAAGAAAAGAAATGTTTGGTGGCCTACCTGTTTTTGGAATCATATTACCAAATTTTTTAATTTCTTATTATGTTTTAATGCTTTAATTAGTTAATTAATGGAATGATTTTGAAAATTATTATTAATTTTTCTTCATAATTAGGTATTTAGTACATGATATGTCTATTCTACCCATTCCCCACATGGACTAAAGGCCCAATTTGAGTTTAAATTTTTCTTTAAATTTATTTATTTTAAATTTTGAGTTTGAACTGAACTATTTTTTAATGGGCCGAGCTGATTCGGACTTTCCATCTTGAATAGCAGGCCTATACTTAATCTTAACATTTGAAAATTATTTTGGGTTGGATTGAATTAATTTACAATCATGGACTGAAAGCCCAATTTGAGTTTAGTGAGTCCTTGTATCCAAACAATTACATGATTATAAACTATAAATTTATAATCATGTGATGTTCGTTGAATGTTCGGAAGCTCTCCTCCGACTGGATCTGAAAAATTACGATGTCGATCCTTCATTATCTTCCGGAGAACGGCCACCGATTGCACCTGTTGAAACAAGATATTCAAAAGAGCAGTATCAGATTGGGTTTGGTTTTTTCAAATGGGGATCTGATATGTATTTTGCTGGGCGGTCGGAATGCATCACACGAAGTCCTAGAACTCGATGCAAGCTTTAAGGAAAGAAGATACTCCCTTGCCATATATGTTCTCCGACGTGCTTCAAACTCTGATGAGTCAATGTTGGAGTGTTTTGAAGTTTCTGATCTCGAGGTACTACTAGATCAAAAATAAAAAAAATATACCCTTTAGCAGTAGTGATGATGATGAAGATGAAGTGCAGAGTCATTTTGTTCTTGGCCATAAGCTGTATTTTTTTACATATTCATGTAATCTTTACTGTTATGATAACAAGGAATCATGTTGGTTTAGAGACAAGAACATGTTTAAGTATTGTTATGATTTCGATCATGATACTTTAAGTTATTTTCCTTGGTTGGTTCCTGTCGAGGGAAAGAATGTTGGGCACACCTCTACTCGAGTGATGGGTGTCTTTGGCTTACCAAAAACTCCGCGAAGCTATTTTCATCCGGACATTGTTTGATTGCGATGGAGGAATGACAAATTCTGAGCTATAATGGTAGGATGTCTGAACCCAGCAGGGTATTACGATCCACTTATGGCTCTCATGGTAGCTTTGGCGATGCTTGTCTAGGTACCATTCCTTTCATGGAAGCAGAATGGAGTCTTCACGTCATAGAACCAAAAGTCAACTGATATATATATAGAAAGAAAGACGTAACCTTTTCGTATGGAGATAGTGAAATTAATTAATATAAATAAATAAGGTGCTAAGACTTGGATTAGTACATTCCTAATCTACATTTTAGAATATGCATGAGTTTTCTTTCCTTCACATTATTAACTTATGTAGTTTATCCTAATAAAAATAAATTCACATATTTATTGTTTACTATAATAATATATATTCATATTTGTTTTTATACAATTTAATATTCATATTTATCACAAACACGTAATTAATAGTTTAAAATATGATAGTTATATAATAATTTAAAAAAATATATAGACATTGTTTGGTTCGAAACCATTTGGATGGAAGAATTTCCTTGGGGTCATGGGTTCAAACATATTTTGATTCCCTAATTCGGAATTAAATCAACCAAATAATATATGATTTGACTAGGTCCAATTTTGTGGTCATATTTCTTATTCTTCTGCTTTCAACGGGTCAATTACTTTGAATTTTTGACTTGAGTAGTATTACTTATACTACTAATATTTCAACATTTTTGCCTATAGATTCCCTGCAAATTGTTGGGAATTGGAGAAAAGATCCAAGCCAGGATTCAAACAAATATATATTAACCAATAGAAATTTTTTAAATTAAAATTAATCGGTAGATCAGTTTTAGTAGCATATAATCTCGTTTGTGAGCGTATATATAAAAGACGTTAAAACTCTTCTAATTAATCGGTAAATCAGTTTTAGTAGCATATGATCTCGTTTGTAAATTCCTAACCCCTTTAATTACAATAACCCATCTACTTACCAAATCTTAATTACCCATATGGTTTTATTTACCAAATTACTAATTAAATTAGGGCTAAGCAGTCTAGTTTTGTATGGATTTGAAAAGATTTATGAAGTTAGAATTATGCATTACACATAACACATGTGATGTTTGATAGTAAATCATTAAAAGTGGGTCTACATAATATTTGTTGGGCTTGGATATGAATCTTGTAAATGGGTCCTTTCTTCTTCAATAGTATCATCATTATTCATGCATCAACTCCCACATGCTTCATCAACTATCTATGTCTAATAATTTTAGTTCAATAATTCTTCATCTTCTTTGTACAAACTACTTTATATATATATATATAATTATCTAAAATTTAAAATTTATTTAATATTTTGTTAAATAAAATTAAAAATATTAAGTCGATTAAGTATGATATTTATCTAGAATTTAAAATTTATTTAATATTTTGTTAAATAAAATTAAAAATATTAAGTTGATTAAGTATGATATTTATCTAGAATTTAAAAATTTATTTAATATTTTGTTAAATAAAACTAAAAATATTAAGTCGATTAAGTATGATATTTATCTAAAATTTTAAATTTATTTAATATTTTGTTAAATAAAACTAAAAAAATTATCATTTATTAAAATTAAATTAAAAGAATAAAATTTCTTATGGTAATTGATTGAATAATTTATTAGTATATAAAATCTTTAGAAAAAGAAAGAACCATGGAATGAATATACAAAGACAAATTTATTTTTCTGACAATATCAGAAATATTAGATGTATAATTAATTATTTTTGTACTATATTGTAATTTCACAAGCATTTAAATTTCACTAATTGTAAGAAAATAATTCTATTTATAGCATAAAATCGAATTTAATGAAGAAGATTGGACCAGCAATATCTAAAGTTAGTATATGACTAAAAATTACTCATTTTGACTGATATAAATAATGTAATTTTTTTTTATAAAAAAATTATCCAAATAATATATTTTAAATTTTTTTTTTGAATAATTTTGTCAATTTTATATCAATTTTATTATTGTTATTAACATTTTACATAATTTTATTCAAATAATATATTTAAAATCTTTTCCTTAAATCAAATCTAGAGGTAATTTATTAAAATTCATAATTAATACTTAATATAATATAATATTAAATGAAAAAATTGCATAGTATAGGGTAGTTGTACTTAAAATTATAACTTATAGGACACTTCCCTATGGTAGATAGGAAACAATATCTCTTTGGAACCAACCTAACCACCTAATTTCCCACATTGTGGCCAATATTAGTCAGTCCCCAAATGCCTAATTGCAATGTTAATAGACAAATAATATTTTCATTTGAGTTTTTTATTTATTTAATTAGTTAAAATAAAAAATATAACATAAAAGGTAATATTGTCATTTTAACTCAACTTAACAGACACTTAACGTCCATTCTTGACGGAATGACTTGATATTATAATTTTTAAAATCTGACAGACCCGATTATACAATTTCCAAAATAAAGCGATTTTAATATTTAATTAATAATTATAATTATAATTAGGAATGAGTTTAAATTTTGAAAGTAGAAAAGTATCATACTTCAAATGTGAACTACAATTAATAGACATACTAAACATGAGGCATAATTGGTATTTAATTTTTTTGTTTTTTTTAAGATTTGATTTCCTTGTTAAGTATGATTATTAAGGTAACTTAAGTATTTAATTAAATGGGAAATATCAAGGTAATTAGAGTTCTATTTTATTATTTTATATAACAAAAGTCTTCTTCATAATTTTATTTATTTTATTATTATTTTATAAAAAAAAATTAAAATTTGGGTCATAAAATATGTATTTTTTGGTCTAATTTTCCGGTTAAGAAGTCTATTCTCTCCTCACACATATAAATCATCTCAAAAACCCTTTGAAAAGCTCACACACGCAATTTCTCTAATCCACAATGTCACCTCTTTCTTCGCCTTTCCCTTCTTGCTTCCGATCCACAACCTCCGCCACCACCGCCGTAGCCTTTCCTGACAATAACCATCCTCCGCCGCCTCCGCCAACAACTTCAGCCAACCCCAACCCAACAACATGTCTTTACCAAACAGAACTTGGTCTTTTCTCTCTTAGCTGGTCTAGTTCTTTGTTCGGCCGTTCACTTCAGCTTCAGCTACACTCCGGCGACACCACCACCGCGTCTCCGTTATCTCTTTCGCGCTCTCCGTCTATGTCTATCTTATCTTGTCATCTCCATATTAAGCCTTTTATTTTCTGGAAAAAACATGGATCCAAGAAACTAAAAATTACCGATCAAGAATCCAACGGCAGCGGCTCCGCTCCAAGAATCCAAGTATTTTGGGATCTTTCAAGAGCGAAGTTCGGATCCGGACCTGAACCCATATCCGGATTCTACATAGCCGTAGTTGTTGACCAAGAAATGGTTCTACTCGTCGGAGATTTGACTAAGCAAGCTTGTGCGAAGACTAAAGCTAAAAAACCAGAAAGAAATCAAGTTCTGGTTTTGAGAAGAGAGCATGTGTATGGAAACAGAGTATACGCCACAAAAGCAAGAATCGCCGGAAAAATTAGAGATATTTCGATCGATTGTACGGTGAATAACGACGCAAGATTGTGTTTTAGCGTCGATAACAAAAGGGTTTTGCAAATAAACCGATTGAAATGGAAATTTAGAGGAAATGAAAAGATTGAAATCGACGGCGTCCCTACTCAGATCTCTTGGGATGTTTATAATTGGCTTTTTGAAGATGTAAATAACGGTCATGCAATTTTTATGTTCAGCTTCGAAACACAAGAAATTGAAGAAGAGGAAGAAGAAAACGAAGTGCCTCAAAACGACATCGTTTCATGGCAGCAGCAGCAGCAGAAGCAAAATTCCGGTGGTGGTGGTGTTTTTGGAATGAGTGGAATCGAATGGAGGAAAATGAGAAGGAATTTAATAAGAACGGCGAGAAGTTCATCGTCATCGTCGATTTCAATGTCGTCGGCGTCTTCCGCCGGTGGGTCTTCTTCTATAATGGAATGGGCAAGTACGGAGGAGAATGAATTGACTTCCTCTAATGGCTTCTCTTTGCTAGTTTATGCATGGAGGAGGAAATGAAGAATTATGGGTTCTTAAATTTTAATTTTTTTTTTTGATAATTTTAATTAATTAAGTTTGATAGATTTTTTATTTATATATATATTTTTTTAAATTTTGTGACTTGTGACTAACCCATTTGTTGATGAACATAGTTATATAGATTGAATCTTCAATTAGAAGAAGAAAAAAAAATTAAATAGATTAATTATTGTTGTAATATATATGTTAATGCAAATTAGCAAGCCCATTTATTTTAATAATAATTTAAGTACATTGAATATTATAATTGGTTCAAATTTATTTGCATGGAAATGTATTAGCTGTAATTAGATTCTATCAATATATTGGTATTTTATTTATGGTTCAAAATGGTGATTATTATTACCTAATTTTCATTATAAGGTAATTAGTGTTGCATATCTAGATCACATATAATGAGCTTTTACTTCATTTAGAATTTGAATTATGTGCCATGAAATGTATGTTTTGAGACTCGACTTAATAAAAGTCTGTTTGAGACTAAACTTTTCTCGATAAAAGCTTGTTCGAGTTTACATTTACAGACGACTTTAAAAACTGTTTCCGAACATTTTCGCAATTCATTGGATGACTCAATTATTATTAAGAGAGGGTTTTTGATTTAGAAGGGAACGGTAGTTGAGAAGAAATATGGAAATAGCAAAGGACAAAGAGCATGTGAGAGTGGTTTGGTTTTGGTAGAATCTATGAAAATAATGCTTAATATAAACCAAAGAGAAGCGTAATTTAAGGTAAGGGAAGGTATTATTGGATCACACAAACTAAAGTAAATAACAAACATAAACATTTAGTACTAGTAGTATCCTATGTAAAACGACACCGTATTAGCCGAGAATATTGAAGACTTTTTGACCACATGACTGACTAGTCTATGTCTGAATTCTGCTAGATTTTGCTTTGTGGAGAAGACCAGACCAGACCAGTCGTGAATGAATCCAACAAAGCTTATCATTTGTTTTTTAATTTTATTTTATAAAATTAAAATAAATATAATTTTTTCAAATATATTTTTATTTATTTATAGATAAAGATAGATTTTTGAATTCAATCGTTTAAGCAACGAAATCTACTAAACTCCTACTATATTAAACTTGTTTAATTAATTAATTAATATTGTCTTAATAAGTGAATTACTATATTAATTAATATTTAATGATTCGATTTTCGATACTAAATCATAAGTATTAACTAATATATATTCAAACAAAATATAATTACTAATAGCGAGCATGTTGTGAAAGAGGCTGCAAGTTAGAATGAGTTGTATTATTTGTGGGTATGAGCTAGAGGTGACGCAGCGTAGGTAGGGAAGGGAAGCAAGTAGAGGAAGAAGAAGAAGCAGTATTAGCAACGTGATTGAAGCATAAATGGTGGGATGTTCTTCTTAACTGGCAAAAGCCTTACGCGCAAATAATATTATCACATTTTGACCCTTTGAATTTAAAAAATAATAATAATAATAATAATTTAAATATGTTAATTTTAATTATAGCTTTTAATTGAAATTAAAATTAATTGATGATGTTGACAAGCAGAAGAAAGGTAATTTTTTAAATAATAAATTATATTAATTTTGAAAAAATTGTCTTTATTCACTTCTAATTATAGAAAACTCAATTTTATTTTTATTTTTATCACAATTAAAAAACATTAAAAGATGATTAGTGTTGATAATAAAATATTTTGGAGATAATAACCTAATATTTTGAATTTTATAAAACTAAAACAATTAATTAAATTATAAAAGATAAGCTTTTTATTTATATGTAATGTTCTAATTAGCTGTATTTTGGATGTATAATGCTTTAGATCCAAGCAACCTTTGGCATGTTATTAAACATTTTAGGCATGATTAAGTTATATCCTATCCAAAATACAATATGGGAGAGCTTTTTTTAAGAATATTTTTTAAAAAAACATTAAATTTAGGTTTTAAATATATATATATATATTTTAAAAATATATCTTAATGTTTTTTAATTTAAAAAAAAAAGATAAATCTTACTTTATCATTCATTTTATAAAGGCTATTTAGTTTTTCTTAAATATTAAAAAAGTATTTTAACTAATATATTTTATTAATTTATTGTAAATATATCAATATTTAAATCTTGCAAGTGCTTTTATATTAAAATAAATTAATAAAATATGTTAGCTAAATTATTTATTTAATATATGAAAAAAAATTGTCTATATAAAAAAAAAATTTTTTTATTTACAAAAATTGATTCAAGTAGTAAGCGATTTAAATTCATTTAAGAAAGTATTGATTTGAAACGTATCATATGCATTTATCTTTACTGAAAGATTTTTCCATGCAGTTATCTTTACTAAAAAATTCTCTTACTGAAAGATTGTCTTACCGAAAGATTATCCCATGCAGTTATCTTTACTGAAAGATTCTCCCACCATTATGAAATGTGTGACGTAGGAAAATAAATATGGGAATAAGCAAAATGAAAGGAAGAGAAGTAGCAATTTGCAACACAAATTTGCATGTTAGTTGTAACAACACCATATTTGCAAGCCTACCCAAATGCCACTATCCACTTTTAGACATTTACCTTATAAAAAATCTATATGGCTGTCCCACTTGTATACCCAATTTCCCTTCCAACTAATTTTTAAAATTAAGAAAATAATTATTATATTAATATTTTTTTTCCTATATTAAAGACTTATAATAAATTATTGAATTTGTGCTTGAACTATTTCTATTCATAGTTTCATTTTTTTAATTTTTACTTATTTTCAATTAATTTAGAGTTGAAAGTTAAATATACATTATTTTTTGGTTTTCCTTTTAACGGTAAAGTTGTGAGCTCAAATTCATATAATAAGAAAAGGATGGTTTTCCTCTATTACACGCTCGGACGGAAAATCGACACCACATACTAACCATTAGTTTAGGCCTTCAACACCACGTACTAACCATTAGATTAGGCCTTCAACTCTTCAAATAATCATAAGTTAATTACCATGTAAAACATATTAATAAATATATCCCCTTTTAGGACTTTGCAAGTGTTAAACTGTTATGGCATGTTTTTTGTTTTTTTATTAGCCGACAAATATGACTTCTTTTCAAAATCTACATTTTTACTAATATTTTTTAAACATGCATATATAAAACTCACTATCGGTCGACAGAAATTTAAGACTTAGTATATTAAAATTTGAGGATAAGGATATTACTACCTTTACTAGTCTCCGACCACCTACATTTTTACTAATTAAAACAATACAATCATTTGCCACATATAATTAATTAGCAAATAATTAATGTTTTAGCAAATAGATTAATTACAATTTGGTAATTTGCTATAATTCAACATAATATAACATAAATCAAATCATAAACTCGCCGGAGCCTAAATAAATAAACATTCCGAACACAAGAAGTAGTGAAGTACACCATTTTGTAACCCAGAAACGATAGAGGCGCCCATCATCCAATACATTCATGGGTTAAGCCCAAAACTTAGTAGTACCAGCCCACGAAATTCGGGTGCTGTAAATAATCAATATGTTAAAAGTTCGTTTGAATTCATTCATTCATTCATTCAACAAACGAGCCAAACTCATGAGTTCGAGTTTGATTTATGAACAGAGCTTGGGGATTATTACTCTGAGAATAGTATCAGTCGAGTTCATTTTATGAACAGAGCTTGGGAATAACTATGAACAGTATCTCCAACCCAGCTACAACAACTTAAACAATATAGAATAATTTCTTTAAAAGAAAAAACAATGGATAATTACTAATTACTTCCTCCATGTCTTCACCTATATAAGCTTTCAATGGGCAGCAATCTGTGTATATAAGTATGTAATATCAGAAGACTTACACTCGTTAAAAAAAAAAAAAAAGAATATAAAGTATCTTTACAAGTAGAAATGGCTGCCACAGCTTAATCAACTTCTTCCAGCAGCTGGTTTTAGTTGATCAGCCAAAAGGGTAGTAAAAAAAGGAAAGATCAGAACCCAAAAAAAAAAAAAAAAAAATACAGACAATTAGATGGGGCAGATATGAAATTTGCAATTTCGCCCAATCGATAATTTTTTTTTCTTTTTCTTTTTTCAGATTCTATATTCCTATGGAAGTTTGAAAGACCTGAACACATTAGAGCCTCAATTGCATTTTTGAGAGAGAAGAATCATGTATTAAAGATGGAGGAAGATTACGTTTTTGCCTATTATTACTACTAGTACTACTAATTCTGTTTCCAGAACCTGTAGAGCAGCATGGAGTTAAAGATGGAGTGGCTGCATTTGAAGAAGCTAATAGCCTGCTTGAATGGCTTCTTAATTTCTTCTTCTCTACCTCTTGGTTTCTATCTTGTGATCTAACTTGGCGAACTTTGGTTTCATTTAATTCTGCTGGCAGGACACAGTTGCATAGAAACCCTGTAAAATTATTGACAAGCAAAATATAATTCATCTGGAAGAATCAAATGCAGTACAGGATTTTAGAAGGATAAAGGTAAAAATTTTTTAGACTTTCAGGTGATGTATTATGCAATATGATAAAATTCATAAATATAGGCAACAAATCAGACAACGCATATATCGATTTTGTCAATTATTATATACTTCAGTTAGAGCCAAAAAAAGATGCATACAAAAGGTAATGCATATGAATACAATAAGGGACACTTTATGACACCAGATAAAAATCATAACCAACAGGAAGAGCAGGAGATATGCATTGCATTTTAGCAGCAGTTCATCAGAAAGAAATATTAAGACAGCTTCGGAATTTGATCATTTCGTCGGATGCATCATTATTTTAGGAATGGCAAGGAAAAGAGGCAGAGGCGATGCAATCCAATGCAAGTTGCAAACTTGCAAAAAAGGAAATTTCCCCAGTTTGAAAAAGCCTCACTTAACCAAACCAACCCGCAGAAATATTCAGACTTTACAGTATCAATTATGATGTAATGAAGAAAAATGGCAAAAAGAAATGTAGTTCAAGTCACCAAATGTAAAAATCAGAATTTCTCTTACCTAACCGAGCAAGACGATTAACCCAACGAGGGATTGATTTCCCAGTCAACTTGTAACAAACATCATTACAAAAATGATTGCAGTTTTTGGTAATAAGATGGTAACTATTCCCAGGATAATCTTGAGCTAACTTCTCCATAAATGCACGAACTTCTTTAGGACCCAGATCAGTTCTTCCAATCAATATTGATTTTCTGAAAGTGAAACCAGGGCATTGTTTCGGTTCCACCTCAAAAATCCCAGTGCTCGGATGATCATGCGCTCCAAAACCATATTCGACATTATGAACTACACAGCAAAAATCTAACTCAGGATTACTTCAAATCAAACTAATGATTAGAACGTAAAACCAGAATACAAAATTCAAACCTCAAATGCATAAAATTTTTAAACAACAACACGTTTCAATTCTTTAGCCACCAAATCTCAGCAACCAAAACTACTCCCTGCCTGCCTTTTGACTGGTCTTAATCAAAATAATTAAACAACCAACATTGAAATTTCTTCTTAATATAATAATAAATTATGATAAGATTACATTTGCACAAGACTCAGCCAATGAATTATAAAGCTACAATTGTATTTCTCCTTTCAATTTTCTCTGAAACCAAACACTAAATCCAACAGTTATTTTAAAAAGCAGATCTGAGCTAAATATCAACACAACAGTAACTAACAAATCCACAAAAATACAGTAAACAAATATAGAATCTGAAAATAAATGAAAAGATAAAATAAAAACAAACCTTGCACGCCGGAATGGTAGATCCCAAGACCGAGCCAGTAAGCATAGCCGTTAATAGGTGTTAAATCATAGACATTTAAATAAACCGGCACCGTACCGGTTTTTTTCTTCCGGTGGAGCAAAACCATCCTGCACAACATTTTTCCTTTCTTTCTGTTGGCAATTCTTCGGTTTTTTCTTCTAAATCTGGGAAGAAGAAAAAATTCCGAAAAGGAAAATAAAATAAAGCTTAAAATCCTTTATTTAATTATTTACACTTTCTTTACATGATTGTTGGAGTTCGAAACGGAGAAACTTCGCTTCTGCGAAACGCCACCGGACCGGACCGACAAATTCCTCGAGAAAATTCGAGGAATTACAGGAGCCAAAATTGGGAATCGAGATTCCTCCTTCCTTTTTTTAAAATATAATAAAATTTCTTCTTTGTGTATTGTATTTAAGGGAGGAAATTCTTATCAGAAAAAGAAGAATCTTCCACTTAGGTTCCACCGCCGGCGGCCAAAAGTGTCCGCATTTTCGCTTTGCCCTCCATTTTCAGATATTTTATATGGAGGAAAAAGAGATATGTTAATAATAATAATAATAATAATTTGAAAAATACAAAAAGGAATGTGTTTTTATAATTAATCTTAATTAATTAACTCCAAGAATGGTAAATGACAAATATGCTCCTCATGTTGGTTCAATTTTGCTTGTCATTGCCATTGGTTAAACAAAGAACAAAAACGCTTTACACTAACAGTTTTTCAATCAGGTAATTTAACAGTAAAATGAAATAAAGCAAAATTTAATTAAATCAAGTTAGTAACATTTTGACCTTGATTAATCAGTTATTACAGCTCTTGGTGAATGGGTAGTTTGGTATTTAGAAGGCAACCGGAGGGCAGTATGGGAATATGAATATTAAATTATTTTTCTAGGAATATAAAGTAATATATAATATAAATTATTATTATTATTAATAAAAAATAATACAGAGTTATGGGCATAGGTTCCTCCGTTAACCAGGACGCGCCGCACCGTTAGTTAGCATATCCATCACGAGCGGTTTTTTGTTTATCTGTAAAAGGAAATTATTTGTTGGGACACGTCAGCATTGTTAGGCCATTTGAGTATATCAATTTAGAAAGAAAAAAGAAGAAAATTATGCCTTTATTTTTATAAAGCTAACGGAATTATTTTTAGTTATGCTTCCGTTATAAAATATGTAACAAATCTCTTGTTTTGGCAATTTTTAATTAAATAAATTAGGATATTTCTAAATAATGTGACGTCATATTTGCCTAATAAAAATAAAAGCATATTTTTATATAAAAATTTAGTTTCTTTGCTAATTTTGACCACTAACTATTTATTTATTTTTTAAGTTTTATGGAAAAGAAAAAGAATGTGAAAATTATAAAAAATTATGCAGAAAACAGAGTATCATGATGATGCATTATTATTATAATCTGGTAAGAGACAAGCTTAAATTATTATAGGCAATGAATTGTCGGATAAGTAGGGTCCAACGCAATGCACATTGTCGTTTTAAGATCTACGCACGCATGCTTATCACCACGTGCGTTTGTTTACTTTTTACTGCAGTTTCAGTTGAATGAATTATGGGTGTTGGCACGCTATTAGCCGCAGTAATTAAAAATGGATGGGCTATTTGGGCTGGGTCTCAAAGGCTGTGACCCATGGATCAACATTAGCTAAGAACCAACTTCGCTAATTAAATGTTTGGTGTTGCTCAATCAAGGCCGGGTATTGGCGGGAACCTAGAAAAGTTAAACCGCCACGCCAACCCAAAACTGAGGGCAACTTTTCGAATGGGCTTTCTTCTCAATGGGCTCAGTAACATTCTTCTAAAAGTTCACCGCCAATTCTCGGAACGGCAGAACATTTCAGATGAATCGCTTCATTCCGACGACTCGAAGGGCACTTCACTCTTCTTCTTATTCTTCTTCTCATCTCCAATGGCGGAGGGCAATATATTCTCTCCTTCTCCAATCCAGACCTTACACGAGTCACAAAATCACCAAATCGCCTTTCGAAGCTAACATTCTCCGAATTCTCCACAACGAAATCGATTACCAGTTCGAGTACGCTCCTCCTGATCAGGTTCGCAGTTTTCATACTAATTGTATTTTAATTGTCAACTTAGTTTCTAATTTTTACCCGAATTGTGGAATTACATAGCCTGCGAAGGAATTCAATTCATTCGATGTCGAAGATCGACCTGGAGAGCAGTGGATGATAATGAGGAGAAAATTCAATGATTCTGAAGATATTAAACTTGAAGCTACAATGTTTGATGGTTTTCAAACTGCTCAGAATAGCTCCGGTGAAGATGTCCGGTTTCACATTAGTTTGCTTGTCGATATAACCAAGAGAGGCGGTGGCGATACGTTGGAGTTTATATGCTCGGCTTGGCCTGATTGTTTGCAGATTCAGAAAGTTTACTTGCTTAAGGGTGACAATAAACTGACTGGGCCTTACTTGGGTCCTAACTTCAGGTTCGATTGCCTTTGAAAATTTAGTTTTGAGATTTTGACTGGTGATCTGGTACTGAATTTTGCTTTTGAATGTTTTTTTTTTTTTTTCAGGAGTTTGAATCGGGAGCTTCAGAAGGGACTTCGTGAGTTCTTGGAGGAAAGGGGAGTAAATGATAAACTTTCTTTTTTCTTGCATGAATATATGATGAACAAGGATAGAGCTGAACTTATCCAATGGTTTGGAAAGGTCAAGTCCTTTGTGGAAAAATAGAGGTTTTCTTTAAATTTATGCCATATGTGAGATTGGCTTTTGAAGTTTGTTTTGATGAAGCTAGGTTTAGCGGTTTAGCTTTTCAACAGTGAATGTAATATTCAAATTGTCTAGTTTTTGAGTAAATTTTTTTTGTCATATATTTTTTTGGCAACTTATTTTTGAGCTTAAAGCTATTAATATGCAGGAACATTTATAGTGTAGTAATATTCTTCATTGTTCTTAAAGGTGCCCCTGATGCGAAGGGCACTGATCCAGTATCACTTCCATTAGACTGAGAACTTGGCCCCTTTTTATGGGAATGCATAATTGACAAGTGCTACTTCTGTTTTGATTTGTTTTTGGCAAGCTACATAAATTACTAGATTACTTAATTTTCTGTTTCATAATCTGTGTTTGATTTGAGATTCTGTCAATGAAGTGAACGCTGAAATGATGTAATTCATAAGGAGTTGTGATCGTAAAAATCCTGGTTGCTTAATATCGAAATTGAGAGATTAACATAAGAAAAAGCTGCATTCAAAAGCAATTACCTGAAAACAGAATTGATTTTCATTTGAATAGTTGGCAGGTTTACTTCATCCAAATTGACATGTTGAGCTACAGGGAGCAAAGCATTAAAAATTCAGATTCAGATATTAGTCAGCATCATCTTGACTATAAAATGAAGAGGGTGTTGTTGGAATTATCTTCCTGCAATGTTTGCTAACTAAATTACATTTAGTTCAGCTGGTTTTGGACTCACTGATCTAAACATTCAAGGTTCTGATATCAGGTGAATTGAGTTCAACATGTGAATTTGATGCCTTTGGTAGAGTTCTTGCTAGTTGTGATATTTTGCTTTCATTATGGCTTTAAAGAGGTTCATAAAATGTTGGAATTTGGAGGACATGATTTGAATGGAAACTTAGGAAGTCAAGCCTTCCCAGATTAACTTTTGTAATTGCTTACTCTTCTTGATATTAGATTATTTGGTAGAGAACGTTTGTAATTGTTTATGATACCATGTCGATATGTTGTAATGTTAATAATGTATGACCGGGGAAGTTATAGTTGCCAAAATTTGTCAAATGCAGATTTCCGCAAGAAACAGGAATGCATTACGTGCTCTGGCTCTTGCTGTGAAATGCCGAAAATGGAATCTGCTGTAGCTGTTAGTTCACTGAAAACATTATAATCTGTAACACCCTTGTTTGCTATGTGGCTGGATCGTATAAAATCAATTTAATTGTGGAGAAGTGGGGAAAAAAGGGGATATTGAGATGTTCATTGGATAAGATGAATTACATTAGTTGCATCTGGAATAAATAGATAGAATATGATTTGATGTGATCTTAATTGGATTATAGGCAGTGATGAAATTTATATACTCTATCCATCGGTTTCTGGGTGGAGGGGTGGGTTTGATCATTTTTGGTGAAAACCTATGCGGATGATTTAATCTTGTTCTATTCTTAACCCTTATCTGGCCCGGTAATACAGGATCAATCATAATTTTTTTTTATCATATTTTTCTAAATGTTCTTCAGTTCTTGAATAGATCTTTTTAAACCTAAGTACAGAGCTTAGTTTTGTGGAGTTGGTGTACCTAACTGTCAGTCTTTAAGATGGATTAGATTGATTGGAAAAATACAGTTATCTTTTCCTTTTTAATTTCAGGGACATAAAAGTCTTCAGGGCCCCAATATACTTTGTATAACAGACTCAAATTCATTATTTTGTCGATATCATTGTACTTTCTTCTTTAGAATAGTAGCAAGCATGAGTTAAATTAATGGAACTATCTGACATTTAATAAACATCTAACCATGTATTTTTAACATGTTTAGATTAAGCACACATAATCGTATTAGATTGACTATAGAACATAACATACTAACTTTTCCTGTGACAGAATTTAATTTTGAGTTCTTTTCAGTTCTACAGGCTACAAATAGGAGTATTTGATGCTGGGTAGTGGGTATCTCTCCTTCTGTGAAGAAACTCGCAGCAAAGCATAAAAAAAGGTTCATTTCAGTTTCCATTAATTTCAACCATGCAATAAAATAATATGCTTTGCTTGATGTTTTTGACTAGTAGGCTTTAGTGCTAGCCAGCTAAGACCAAACTTTGGCCTGTACTTCCTTGCTTGTATTGATATTTTAATTAAGATTATAGAAATATAACTTTTAAAAGTGAGGAAGAGGATGCTGGTGGGGCTGTTTCAAAACATCTCCTTAGCGGGCTCCAGTTAGGTCTTAAGTCTTAACTTGTAAAAGCCTTAGAACAGAATAACTTACATAAGAAAACTGTGTAAAATGTGATTTATAAAAGGTGACTAAACTTTGGCCCTTTGGATTGAATGGTATATTAAATACAAAAAAAATCTTCTCTAGATTTACTGATCAGTTGTTGAAAAAGACATCTTACACGCTACTTGGAAATGGACGAACAAACAGACTATTCATAAAAGTTCAATAATAGAGAAAGCCTTAGTCCAAATGTTAACATGACTTGTGAAGACAAAACATCATCAGTCTATCCATAAATTTAAAATTGTACCATTGAATTCTGATTAAGTTTATCCCACTAACATGTTCTGTTCTGAAATTCTAAAACGATGAATTTGTGTCTAGTTGGCAGATTCACACTGTCAATAATGCAAGATGTAGCTATTATTATTGTGATCTTTCTTCTGTATAATTAAATGATCTTCCTAATTTTCAGTTGCCATGATTTGTATATTTTCTGTCACTTTCTCTAGACTTTATGCTGTAGCCACATGTAATGGTGGTGTAATCTATTGTATCTTATTCTATTTTTTGACGAATCCCATTTCGAAATTCTTTCAAATTCTCTAACTTTTCATTTGGACTGACTTCGATTGAGTGATTTATAGTGTTTTTTGATTATAATGAATATCATAAAGAACACAGGAAATGCAGAATCTTATCTATTCTATATATAGGCTTACAATAAAGTATACATAACTTAAAGAGGGAATTCTCAGTATGACCTAAAACAAGAAAAAAATTTTAACCGTTTATTGTATGATCAGATTTACATATAACATAATTCCAAAAGAAACATACATAAACACTAAGAAGAAAAAGAAAATGCAGTCAGAGCTTGAGGGATAAGTCAAGTTTCTGCAAATCATCATGATCACTAGTCTTTAGAACAGTACCTCCTAGGCTATAGTTGCTATGAATTCCGTTTTCTACTAGAGAAGCCTTCACAATACTCCTATCTTCTAAGTTGAACCTACAGATACCGGCATGCGACGGTGCTGCCGGCAGTGTTACTGTTTTTGTTGCATTTACATGATAATTCTCCACGGACAACTTTCCTACAGCTGGTTGCTGGTCAATTGGAGGCCTAGACCAGCTGCTATGCCCATAACTATTACCAAAGCCATGTGTGGAAGATATATGACAAGGCTTGTGGATCTTAGAGTGAACCTGAATCCCAAGATTTCTACCATATGCACCATGGAGAGGTAGAGAAGCCATGCTAGAATAATAATGTTGGTGCAAGTGAGGATAGTGGCCAAAAGCTGCTAGAGAAGCAGCTATTTGTGCTCCAATCTTTTGTCCCCTTTTAGCTAATGTTCTTTCTCTTTTATGGGCATTTTGGTGTCCTCCTAGAGCTTGTGAACTATGGAATTTTCTTTGACAATAGTTGCATGAAAATACTCTTTGCTCAACATCAGGACCCTCTGAAGAAGAATCCATATTGAAACAATCTATAAGATTGAGTTCTTGATTAAACCCATGATTCGAATTGCTTCCAGTTTCCTTTAGATCCAATGAAAATGATGGGTTAGCCTCTTCTTGCTCTTGATCTTCTTCCTGAAATTGTTCTTGCCCTTCCATGGAGGAACTTCCTTCTACCTTCCTTGATTCCATGGAAAATTTTACAACTTTTTTGAGTTTCCAAAAGGAAAAAGAAGGAAAATTCCTTTACTTTTTCTGTTTTTTCCTAAATGGAAACCGAATGGTTCGTTCTCACTCAGGAGGAGGAAAGATATTGCTTGTGAGCTACTAGTATTTAAAAAATTAGAGATTGTTAGGTTTACTTACAGTGACACATCACACTTTGCTCATTAATTGGAATTCCCACTACTTTAATGTTCCCAGTATAGGAAATTCATTTATATATATATAAGTCATTCTTTTCTAATATATATTGTGTCCCCACATACAAATCTGGCTGCATGACATTTGCCTATTTGCCTGCCCATGAATGGCAACAATTTTAGAAAAAGAAACTTGCACCATTATTCGCAAGTGCTTTGCCTCAATAATGGGGAGACAAATTGGCCTTCTTGTGTAGACCATACCATACTATTCTCCCCTCTTCGTGTGTACCTTTTTTCCTCAATTCCATCATCTACGGTGGTGCTATCTTACCAATCCTTACTTCCAATGTATTTTTTTCCCCTTTACTTTCCTCATATGAGGGTCCTTTCCTTTCTTTTTCCATGGATGTTCATTGGTACGTGCTTTAGATAACAGAAACATCAATTCTAACTTCAGTTTGGTACTATGTCTATATTGTTGACTGTGATATTAGCATTTAAGCTCTGTTCTGCAATAGCTAGTGGGTGCTTATCAGTCAAACTCTTAATTATTTTAATATATATTAATCAAGTTTTTACTAAACACGGGTTTATACTTAAAACTAATTTTACTAAACTAGTTTTAGAGGATTAAATAGTATTGCAAGTAACGTTATTTGTTTAACATTTCTTTATAGATTGAATTGAAAGCTAATTCTAACATTTAGTATTACTAAACAATATCTAAATCTACCATTTAAAGCAAATTTAAAAATCTTCTCAGAACTTCAGAAGATCTGAAGATGGGTTTTGATCAAATAAGTCTTGATTAAATATATTATAACTAAGAATAAGTATCAATGTGTAGTGTTTTTTTTCTAGTATTATTAAGATAGAGAAACTCATATTATTGGGTAGGGATTGCAGAAATGAAATTATTGAGGGGGTAACCCTAAAAATTTAGGGTCTTTTGTCTTGGATTCGAATGAAAAAGGGCAGTTAGTACAATGCGAAGCCAGTTCAAGTCAAGTTTTAGTAGTATAATTTTGCCACGTAAGATAGTCCTCCTCCTTAGAAGGGCAAGTGAGCCATCTTATATTTATTACTATTAAGTAGCTTGTCCAATGTGCTATGAATTGTAGGAACCGTGACAAATGGCCGACATAGAAATGGTGAAGCTGATGTGGAGCCATATAAGCAATTATGTACTTTAACTTGATTAGTGGTAACCTTATGTAATTATTATTTCTACCTCTATTATATTAGTTAGATATTAGCCAATCCCATTTAACCCTCAAGATATGCATAATCTTCACTTTTACTTTTGTAATCATAAATAACTTATTAATTTTAATTATGTTTTAAAAATGGTATTTGTCAATTTTAACCAATTTAATCACCCAATTAGAAAGGTACATGAAAAAAGAAGGTGGAGGGTTTTGGCATTTTAGGATTAGGAGTATTAGGAATATAATAAATTATAATTTATAACCCTATAATGATAGCAAGCTACTATTTACATGTTTAATCAATTTGAACCAAATCTCTTTATGGGATGATTTGATTTCTTCTTCTTTTCTTTTTCTTTGTTGTCTTTTCTTTCTTTATAAAATAAGTTCTTGCTTGAGAACTCAAAAGAAGTATCTACTAAGACTTAAATTAAGTTGTTTTCCATTAAATTAATTGTTAATTTGCTTAGTAATGATTGGCTCTTATAACTATAATTGTGATTATATTGCACTATAGTTTACCCAACATTAGCTAATTATCATATTTTTTAGATAAATTTTGAACATTGAACTAGTCTTTGTAGATTGAGTTGGGCCTAAAAAATTTTGAGTAGGAAGTTCAAAACTATGTCCAAATGTAAAATTGGGCTCACTTTTGAATCCTTGATGTGGGCTTGGACCTTGTCAAGAAGTCAGGCTGGTATAATTTATTCATATCCTTGTAGATAACTATTTGTCTATACATAGACGTCTATTTTCTTACTTGCTCTTGATTTTATCTGTTCAGAATAGGAATAATAAAGGGTGTTTTCCACACAAGTCACAATTTTCCCTTTATTTAATGTCTTGGCAACAAAACGGCAACTTATATTTTTGAATTAACTTTGCTTTCATTGACAGCACCAATTTGAACATATTCATTAGGTCATATCGAATTGTTTGTATCTAATTGTTGTTATTTTACTTAATCCCTATTATTAAATTCTAATTATGAATTGTTCTATGTAGATTTTTTAATCATAAGTCCCCAGACAACACTGCAAGAAAGTTTGAATTTTGTCAGGTTAGTCCATCTATGAATCATTTCCTATATAAATTTGCTTCAAAATTTAGTATTAGTTCCTCAATCATGGCTAACTCTAGGATTATGTTAATTGCACCTCTATCCTGTTTATTTTCATACATTGCAATTGTTAATTGTAGATTGATTAATCTATCTTCTGCTGATTATATTTCACCTACACCAACTTCATACTCTCCAAGAATGCCTACTCCTAGTTATCCTGCAACGCCTGCTTATCCGGTGGAGTTGCCTTCAGCTCCAGCTCCTTCTCCTGCGGTACAAATTTCTCCAACTACTTCTCACCCTGAAGCTCCTATTTCTTCTAGGATTTCAGTTTCTCCTTATTATTACCCTATAACTCCAGCAACACCGATTTCTCCAGCCATTCGTCCTTATCCTTTAACTCCTACTTCTCCTGGAGTATCGATTTCTCTTGCTCCATCTATATCTCCATCTTACGCTATAACTCCAGTTTCATCTGCTGTACCGGCATCTCATGTTAATCCTTATTATCCTGGAACTCCTACTTCTTCTCCAGTTGCTCCTCCTTATCCTGCAACTCCTACTTCTCCTGCATTACCAATTTCTCCAGTTGCTCCTCCTTATCCTGCAACTCCTATTTCTCCTGCATTACCAGTTTCTTCAGCCGCTCCTCCTTATCCTGCAACTCATATTTCTCCAGCATTACCGATTTCTCCAGCCACTCCTCCTTATCCTGCTACTCCTATTTCTCCTGCATTACCGATTTCTCCAGCCACTCTTCCTTATCCTGCTACTCCTATTTCTCCTGCATTACCAATTTCTCCAGCCACTTCTCAATATCCTGCAATTCCTCCTCCTGGAATCCCGATTTCTCCAATTAATGCACCTTCTCCTTCTTACCCTCCTAGGATTTCTCCACCACCACCTTCAAATCCTAGTCCTTCAGCACCACCTCAACCCCAAGTTTATTCAATTAAAGCAGCCTATTGGCCCTCATTCAACGGACTTGAACCCTCAGACATTGACACTTCATATTTCACTCATATTTACTATGCATTTCTTTTAATTGAACCTACAACCTTCAAACTTAATGTTACCTCTTTCCATCGCCAAACCATACCTTCTTTCCTTAACACTCTTCGTGCTAAAAACACTAATATCAAGGCCCTTCTTTCCATTGGAGGTTATAATCTAATCCAAGCTCAAGCTTTTGCAACCATGTCAAGTAGTAATCAAACAAGATCAATTTTCATCAACTCAACCATTGAAGTAGCTAGAAGTTATGGGTTTGATGGTCTTGATCTTGACTGGGAATTTCCTAGTAATGATCAAGAAATGGTAAATTTTGGTATTTTACTTCAAGAATGGAAAGAAACAATAGATTTTGAAGCTAAAATTACTGGAACAAAACCTCTTTTGCTTTCTTCTGCAGTTTACTATGCTTCAAGATTCACAAACTATGGAGAACAAAGATCTTACCCTGCTCAAGCTATAAATAATTTTCTTGACTGGATTAACCCTATGTGTTACGATTATCATGGATCATGGACCAACTTTACTGGCCCAAATTCGGCCTTGTTTGATAATAATGGTACTTTGAGTACTAGCTATGGTATTGGGTCATGGCTCGAGTCAGGTGTGTTACCGGGAAGGATTGTGATGGGAGTACCATTATATGGGCGGACATGGACTCTTAAGGATCCGAATGTTGATGGTATTGGAGCAGAAGCTATAGGTCCGGGTCCGGGAGATGGGGCATTAAGTTATAGTGAGATTTTGGAATTTAATGTTGAAAATAATGGAGCAGTTTATTATGAAGGTGAAAGTGTGTTTTATTATTCAGTTTCTGGTAATTCTTGGATCGGGTATGATGATGTTATGTCCATGGAGCGGAAGATCCGGTTTGCCCGCTCGCAGAACTTAGCTGGATATTTCTTTTGGGCGTTAGGCCAGGACAGGAATTGGACTCTTTCAAAACTAGGTAAAGCTCAATGCACTTTGAATATTAAATGATGGGTTTTTTTTTTTTTTTTTTTTTTTTTTTAATTATAAATTTAAATTAATGGCTAACTCATTTATTCTTTTTACAGCTTTAAAGACATGGGAAGGCTACTAATATACATATATATATATATATATTGACAAGTAGTAATGTTTTCTTGCATTTATTACTTGTAATTTCAGGATTATTTTATTTTGTGTTTTTTTGTATTCAAACTCAATAAATAACATAGAAATTGCTTTGCATTAGTTACAACTGCAATTACAGAAGTTTTCAAGAAAAAGAAAATGCAATTACAAATACAAATGAGCTAATATGGTATATATTTGGATGTTTGAAATGTTATAAATGAATGTAATAGTTAAATGGAAATTTGGTTGAAAATAGGAGGAAAGGGCCTACGGATAGTTGCTGAGTTCTACAATCTTATCACGTTCGTTGCCCAACAAAAGGAATTATTGAATGATTAATCTAGACGTGTGTGTCCTAAGCATGTCAGGCGATGGAAAGGAGGTTTAGTGAACTCGGTCGGTGACACGGTTGTGTGGTGATGCTACACGGGCGTGTTGTTAGACTTGTTCATCGCCTAGGTTTCCAACATGGTCAGCAATATGGTCGTGTGCTAGCTCGTGCAAGAATCTGATCCGTCCAGAAGCACACACGGGCGTGTCTCCTGGGCGTGTTTGTAAAGGCCTGCAACACAGTCATTCTGCATGGTCGTGCATGTGGTCGTGTTGAAATCAGAATCCATTCGGAGGCCTACGCGACCAAGACCGCGGGCGTGTTCACAAGGCAACCATTAGACACGGGCACAACCACGGTTGTGTCCAGCTAGATGAGTTTTAAACATGATTTCAAAGCATTTAAAATGACAAATTAAGCATAGATGACTTATTAATAAGCATGCATGATGAACATGTAGCATAATAACATAAAGTATGATATGTAAAAATAGTATAAACAGATAGTAACCAGACATTCAATGATATGACATGATTAACAATATTAAGTGAATATGTGTTATACGATGTGATGATTATGAATTAAATGACACAAACGTATAATGCTCCACCAAGGTTAGATTAGAAACTATGTAAATAATGATATGTTGCAACATTATTATCTAGTAGATCTAGACCCCATACAGTTTGAGATTTCAGTTTCGACTGTGAGATTGATATGTTATATTTGGGACGTAATAGTGCGGCATACAGTCATAGAGTTACCTTGTGACTATAATCTTACAGAGCTATGTCAAGAAAAAGGGATATTACTATATGTTTATTTTTTCATCCAATGTTTCCATAATATACATAAAGCATGGAGGTCCATTAAGTAAGATCATCCAGGTAAAGCTTTATAAATGACTGTGTGTTTTATCTTTCCTTGACCTTTTATTAAAATTAAAGTATCCACTGAGCAAAATTTGTTTATATGTCTAATTCACAAATATTAAATTTGAAGTTTTGAATAGTTATCTCCATAGCTACTGCAATTTATCATCAGACCGAGAAGTCCACAGGATACGCATGACATGTAAAGGGTAAAATTATATATATATATATATATATATATATATATATATATATATATATATATAATTTTGATAATGATGCATGTAGTAATTTTGAACATATAGAATTTTATTCAGTCTACATGAAATTTCTAATATAATAGGTAAATAAATTCAATCAATTATATCGTTCCGATTCGATTCATTCTAAAAAAAATAGGTGAACCGAAAAATTTGCATTGTAAATTACATTTTCGGATATGAATTTCCCTGCACGACTGAAAAAATTGTATTCAATTGAATTAGACAGTAGTAATTATATTAAGATTTTGGGCGGCTTGCATTTTGGACTTGATAGAGACATTTTCAATGCATGCATAAATATCAATTTGTCATTTGTCATAAATGTCAAATGTCAATTATGCTTTGTGTTTGCGTTAAAGAATATTTTCAAATACAATTATATATATTAAGCGATAATGTTTATTAAGATTTTACTATTTATTTTGTTTAAAAAAATAAAAAAGGCTTCAAAGTGATTAGAGTATACTTCGAATGACTAATTTGGTGACTAATTATTCTTATTATTATTATAATAAATTATAATATTAATATAATTACATTAAATGTTTAAATTTAATCGTTTGAATTCAAAATTAACTTTTTTCTATAATTAATTTTTCTTTCAATTAAAAATATAAATATTTTTGGTGGGTTCATATAAGAAGTATAAGTAAATATGTCCCAATTTTCATATTTATATGCTTATATAGCCTTATGGGAGTCAACATTATATGCAACAAAGGCATAGTTAGTAAGCATCCACTATATATATATATATATATATATTAATACAATATTATATTCTTTATTTATATCTCAAAATCATAAGACTTTCAAAAAGCAAAGGAATCTCAAAGATTTTGCACCCAACATGAATCTTCAAAATATACATATTATATTATATAACATGAAGCAATAATATTACAAGTGTAAGGGTAATGAAGATAGTAAAATATTTTATTTATTTATTTATATTTATTAAATCTTTATATTATTGTGGAGTCAAAGAATGGTGCGTTGGATAATCATATAATATAATTAATTATTGGGATCTTGCATGTATCCACCTTATGTGGCTGCAATTGGAATCAATTCCCATCAAACAAGACAAAAAATTACTTAATAATTATTATTATTAGTTAATTTTCTCATCTTTAATAATAATAATAATAATAATAAATCAATTATATAATCTTAAGATTATATAATCTTAGTTAATTAACTTTAATTTGAGGATTAAAAGTTATAAAAGCACTTAGAAGTGGGTAAGAGATAAGAACCTCTTCCTTAAGTTGATCTAGAAAAGGAACATCATATCATCTAAATTGCACTCCTTCTTATATGGAACCCACATTTAATAAATACTAAGTATTATATATAGTCTACCATAGCCTCCTTCTTCCTCCACTACTACCATACCACAAATAAAAGTGGCCATTCAAGCATATGGTGATTTGCTGCCTTTTCTTTCACTAATTTTTTTCCAACTTTTTATCAATTATAACTTACCTATCTCCACCAACCCTCTATTTTTATTGTAAACTAACTTTAAACCAATAATAATTTGTTAGAAAAATATGACAAGTTATGAAAAACACTCATTCTCCATGTCAAGACTTAGCCTAATTAGCCTAATGATAAGTGAATAATTATATTTTTCCTTATTGAAGATCAGTAGATTGTGGATCTTCTTATGGCTCTCGTTAGATAAGTCAATAAGCACCTGTTTAGACAAACACCCCTAATGCCGACTACACATACGGAGTGTTATACAATTTACATTATTGGTCGATGACCTAATTCTGACAGTAATCGAGATGCCTTTTCTAAAGAAACTTTTTATACATTCTATTATTATATTTGTTTTAATCGTTTCTGAATCAACGAAACCATCTCTTAAAAGAAAAAAAAAGTTATAGCATTCATGCTAATAGATAAAAAAATATTTTTTCAAGTATATGAATATAATTTATCATCCATCCAACCAAAATTAAAACGTGAGGATATATTTAATTATTGGCACAAGAATAAAAAAGACATATATAATTGAAGCAAATAAATATGTGAAGTCTACTTCGGTTGCAGAAATCACCATCTTTGTCGTCTCCTTCAATAAGTTGCTTTCTAGTAAACGTGTAGTGAGCAATAAACTTTGGCTTTTGGTCCACTTTCCATTTTCATCCTTCCTTTTTGCGGTACCGTTTTAACTCGTGAGCTACACAATACGAACTAAATTAAAAGTTAGTTTTTCCCCTTTTCGTAATATAATTAGTGTTGTTAGTCAAAACACTAACAATTGTATATTGGTGTTAGAACCAAGTTTCTATCGTTTAAGTGATAACAATTATATATTAGTTTGTTATCTGCTATCAGCTATTAGCTGTTGTATTGACTGCTATCAACTATCAGCTGTTGTGTTAACTGTTATCAGCTATCAGCTGTTGTGAACAGTTAAAAATACATTATATAAATCACTATATTTAAATATATTACTAAATTAAAACTATTGATATTAAATAATTTTTTTTTTTTAAAAAAAAAGCATTTCTGAAATATGTCAACACGTAGGATGGATTGAAAAGCTTGAAATGATATTTGGTTTTGGATTTAGTTTCATAAATATTGAATGATTCAATTGGGTCATAATTGTAATTTTAATCATTGTCGTGTTGTAGACATTGATGCTCACATGTGTAAGTGTAAGACTGTAAAATAATAGGATTGTCTTTTAGGGCCCTAAAAATTAGAAGGACTTTTTAGGGTTCATAAAAAGTAGAATCCTTAATTAAAAATTAGTAATAAAATTTAGATAAAGATAGATAAAGTTGACCATGCTTAACCTTCTTTTAGTATAGGTTAGAGGTAAATTTAATTTAATTTAATCCAAATTATTTTTTTAATTAATTGTTTCAAATATAATTAATTTTCATTTAAAACCTTTTTATAATAATAATTTTAATATTATGAGAATCATAATCATTTATTAACCATATCATTTAATTGAATATAATCAGCAGTCTACGTTAACTATAAGCATTAATCTAGGTCAAATATATGTTTCTTAAATAAAATGTAATAGTGAGTTGTATTTAAAAATAAAATAAAATAAGTATTAAGCTTTAATTTGCAGCAAAATTGGATAATTGTTTTAATTATATTTAATTAAATTTTAAATATATGTTTCTTGAACGATAATTGACGTTTTCCTTCCATTTTACTTCTGTTAGTCGATTTTATCTTTATCATTAATCATTAATTTTTCATTAAAAATGGATAATTTTACTGATTTTAAAAGAAATAGATCACTTTTAAAATATAATTTTGGGCCATTTATGAAATTTTATAAAAATTGAGGACTAAAAAATTACACCACCACTTTTCTTCCTTCTTCTCACTGCTTCACCAGACCGGACCTCAACCTCTACAACTACTAGAATCACAAGAATCAAAAAAAAAATAAAAAATTAACAGAAGTAAAATGAAAGGATAAAATCGTTCAAACAAAAAATATAATGAGGAAAATTGTAATTTTACATTACAAAAATTTATTTATTTACATTAAAATGCGTGGAATAACGCTCCTCCAGCAGCCAAAAATGGTAACGAAATAAATGAATTGAAAAAAATTCAGAATCACCGACCAAAAACCACCAAGTCTTAGTTCCCATATTCTCTTCTTTCTTCCTTTTTTTTTTTTTCACAGCAAAGAAGAGAATGAAATTTACTGTTTTATATTTTAAGTCTACTCTCTCTCTCTCTCTTTCTCTCTCTATAATCACCCTCTTCTCCATTTTCACTCCTCCATTTTCTTCTTCAAAGTTCTCATCTTTCTAATTCCTGCTCTTGGTAAAGTTTCTGGGTGTTCTTAAATCTGAGTAAAGCTGAAATCTTTACTGTTATTTTCCTGTTTTTTCATTGCTCTCTTCTCAAATTTGATTCAACCCTATAAGGGGAAAGTAGAAAGAAAAGAAAGAAAATGACTGTAGAGCAAGGAATTGCAGAAACCAGAGACCAGTTTCCCAATGGCATGCGGGTTTTGGCTGTTGATGATGACCCAACTTGTCTTATGTTGTTAGAAACTCTACTTCGTCGCTGCAAATATGATGGTCTGTTTCTTTTCTTTTTTTTTTTCATGTACCCTTTTTGGTTTTTGTATTGTATTTGAGTTAATTCTAAGTTTTTTTTTTTTTTTTTACATAGTTTCTTGAATTTGAATTTGGATTTGATTTCAATTTGTCAAAGTTTTGATTTTTATTTAGTGATTTGATAATCCAATTTCAGATAATTTAATTGATAAATTTAGTCAATTTGATTTTGTTCTTCATTTGGCAATTTGTGTCTATAGATTGTATATAAATATGAAATCTTTATGAACTATTGGTTTAATTGAACTCTATTCTATGCCTCTGTTGATTTTATTCGGTTTGTCTTCTTTTAAAAGTATATATTTTTTCTGTATTGCATTTTCATTATTTTTGGAGATGGGCCCTTAGATTTGCATCTATCTTAGCAAGATTTTATTCTTCATTACAGTGATGATGTTTGAAGCAGCAACAATTTTGGATCTTTAAACCTGTTTAGATTTCTTTTTTATGATTTCATCTCACATGTTTTTATAATTATTGAAACTGTTGGATCCACTGAGTTCATTGCACATGTCTTTCTTGGGCTTTCAGTTCTTTTGGCTTTAGATTTTTATTCTTCTATCTTGGCCATAGTTTTTCAAAGTAAAGATTTTTTAGCTTTGATTCCTTCTTTGCTTAATTTTCCAATATCTCATGATTTATTGGGTATAAGTTATAATTCAATTTCTGGATTTACCCATCTTAGATATTGAATAAGGGTTCTGGATTTTGCAGTTACAGTTACAAATCAGGCAGTCGCTGCATTGCAGATGTTAAGAGCCAACAAGAACAAGTTTGACCTGGTTATTAGTGATGTCCATATGCCTGACATGGATGGTTTTAAGTTGCTGGAGCTTGTGGGGCTCGAAATGGACCTACCTGTCATAAGTAAGCCAGAAACACCACACATGGTTTTGTTTAGATACATTGCACATTCTCAATGTCTCTATAAATAAACAAAAATGAAAATTTTCAGTTTTGTGCGTTTCTAGGTTCTAAATTTGTAATATAGTTGACTCTGAGCTTCACATCTTGAGGTGCTCAATCAGATTTTTAATCTAATTGAAATGTTGAAATGTTTGTAGTGTTGTCGGCAAATGGTGATCCAAAACTTGTGATGAAGGGGATTAGCCATGGAGCTTGTGATTATTTACTGAAGCCTGTTCGAATGGAGGAATTAAAGAACATTTGGCAACATGTAATTAGGAGAAAAATTGATAACAAGGATAGGAATAACCAAGATAACCAAGACAAGACTCCTCTTGGAAATGGTGAATCTACAATAGATCAGAAAATTAATAAAAAAAGGAAGGATCAGAATGAGGATGAGGATGATGATCGTGATGAAAATGAAAATGAGGATCCAACGGCTCAAAAGAAGCCGCGAGTTGTTTGGTCCGTGGAGCTGCATCGCAAATTTGTTGCAGCTGTTAATCAGCTAGGCATTGACAGTATGTCTCTGAATCCATTAAACCAAGCAAATCTTGGATTGACTAATTCTTTGATTTTTAATTTGTCATGATATATTTGAATATTTTTAAAACTTTTATTTTCTTGTCAATGCAGAAGCTGTGCCTAAAAAGATTCTTGATTTGATGAACGTCGATAAGCTTACAAGAGAAAATGTTGCAAGCCATCTCCAGGCAAATGCTCATCTCCTGTATCTCATTTCATGAAAAAGTAGCGTCCTTTTGATCCAAATATTTAATAAAATCATCTTGTTATTGCAGAAATACAGGCTTTACTTGAAAAGGATTAGCACTGTGGCAAATCAGCAAGCTAATATGGTTGCTGCTTTAGGCAGTACAGATGCTTCCTATTTGCAAATCAGTTCTGTTGGATTCCCGAATTTGGCTGGAAATGGGCAATTCCATAATCCAACTTTCAGATCACTTCCGCCAAGTGGTATTCTTGGAAGGTTGAATTCTTCTGCTGCTCTTGGGATGCGTGGTCTTCCTTCTTCTGGGATGATTCAATTGGGTCATAATATGCAAAGCACAGGGCACTTTCAGCCAATTGTACATTCTGGAAACGAAGGGAATGTGCTTCAAGGGATGCCAATGTCATTAGAACTTGATCAAATTCAAGCTAACACAATGGTCGTTGGTAGCTCAAACAATCGTTTCCATGGTGTTCCAAACAAGCCCTTAATGTTAGAAGGGAATGCTCAAATAGCTCCAGATGGCCAGAAATTGCTGAAACAAACTTCTTCTCTCTCTGTGACGTCCTTAGATTCTGGAATTCCTTCCCATTTTCCTGATCAGCATAGATGTAATGACGGCTGGTCGAGTAATAGTGGGGTCCAATCAAATTCTTTTGCGTTAAATGACTGCTTTAAGCAAAGTGGGAATAGTAATCTTTCTAATGTCTCATCCATTTCTGCTCTGCCTATTCACTTGCAAGACTCTAAAATAGATTTACCGTGCCAAATTAGAAATGATTCTGGACAAATGATTATCCCACAAAGTTGGGATGACCATAGACAAGATGCCGCATACAATTCCAATGCTGTATGTAGTTCTATAAATTCAGGAGTTCCTCCTATTCCTTCTGGTGTTGGAAGTCCAATGAACCAGAATCTGGACCCAAACAATGGAATTTTCCACAGAAGCGCAAGCTTCAATTCAGCAAGACAATCACATTTTGTTGATTCATCCTTGATGAAGCATAATGAGGTGGAAAATTTGGCCGTGGAGACACTAATGAGATCCAATGAAAGGTATGTGGCTGTGCTGGGCCAACAGAAGCCACAGGGTAGTTATGTTTCGAACAATTTTGGCTCTCTGGAAGATTTGGCGAGCATAATGGTGAAACAGGTAAGTTACTCATATCCATGCGGAACCATGCCGTTCTTTTGATCTTTGGAACTATATTTGCACTGTTGTTTTTTGGGTATAAGTCATATTTTTCATAATAATTCTTATGGTTAATTGCTGAATGGAAGAAATATCTGTTCATGAAGTCATGCAGGTGCTGAGGACAAAAGGTCAAAAGTAAAATTTCTAGGTGTCTTGTTTAAAATTGGTTTTTAAAAAATACCAATGAAAATCCAGGATAAGTTTCTGATAGTTGGCCATTAGCAGCATAATTTTGCTAATTGTCTTGTGTTGAAATGTAAGATTCTTCGCGTAGAAACTTTCTGGTCTTTCACTGCATAGTTTTTCTGATTGCCAATCAAAATGTACTATTTTTCATGAATGTTGTCATGTGTTTTTGTAATTTCTTAAGCTCGCGTCCTCCATATCGCATGCTTATGCGTTGCTTTTGGAAAAAAAAAAAGAAGAGCTTGTTCTTGCTAGGATGCAAAATTGCTGCAAATATATCCAATCCAGAGAAAGGACTTCAAATTCTAGAAACAGTATTTTATTTTCTTTGGAGGGACTGATCCTATTCTTTCATGATCAAACTTTCTTCTTGGCCGCGCTCGAAGGACTGTTAAATGTGTTTACAAAGGCCAAAGTAGGTATATCAGAATATAGTATATAATTCCTCAGAAGCTTGCCAAGTGTACATCTTTTCCTACTACCTAGTACTCAGGATGATATACCTATAGTTTTACAGGTTTCTATAGTGAAATTATTGCTTCAGATGATTATTAGTTCTTGTCAAATGTGCTACCGTTGCCCTAGTTTTCGCCAAGGCATCCTCTCCTGCCCCTGTGAGGTTGAAAACAATCATTGAACTTGAGAATCTAATTCTACTGTCACTTTGTCGTAAATGTTATCACTAGACTACTCCTTGTCATACATATATAATCATTTTCATTTGACTATGGAACAATTTGCACGTTGTTCACCGTATTCATTTCATCAACGAAGCATACTTGATTACATCGTCCCCATCATTTCGAACGTGATTTGCCTGTCTGGTCTTTTATGATTCATCTGCTAATGTTAGTTTTGGCAGTGCAGGAGCAAGATAAGGTGACATTTCCAGATGGAGATTTTGGTTGTGGAGCTTATTCACTTAGAACTTGCATTTAAAACCAACCTTAGAAGCAAGCAGCAAATGCTTTTGGCTTTTCACTTTTTCCCCCCTTCTTCATGTAATTGATATACCCATTTACTCCATGAATTCCACTTATAAATTTTCTAAGTTAGTTGTATTTTACTAGCAGTTCTTATTTTTAGCTGAGGAAAATTTTCTTGTTTATTGAGTAGCTATACTAATAATAATGTCAAAATATTTCTTTAGAGCTTATCTTTTGCTTTTGAGCAATAGAAATATTGCAGATTTCTGGTTATGGCTCTAGAAATGCTTGCCTTTTCTGCTTTTAAGCAATAGAAGAATTGCAGGTTCTTGTCTTTCTGGTTCCTTGGATATGATAATCTAGAAATGGGTTACAAGGCTTTTTAATATTATAATTGAATTCTGGTGTATAATTCTTACACATATTATTATGAGAGGAAAGATTACAAATATATAAAACTATTCTTACATGAAGGATAATTCTTGAAATTTATCATATATAGCTTATTATTATGAGAGGAAATAGTGGGTAAAAGCTTCCAAAGCTTGTGGAGGCAAACCAATTCTGACATCAATGCCCCTGAAATCAATTGGATTCTGCATAAAATAAGCAACCTGAGGAATTGGAGGGACAAGAGGAGAAACATAAGTTGCTTCTCCATTTAGAAAACCAACTTTGTGAAAGGGCATTCTTGTCCAATCAGAAACCAAAGTTAATTCCATTAAAGGTGGAAGATTTCCATCTGGTCCTTCAAGTGCTTCCATATATGCATTTACATACTCTGAATTGATTGAATTCTTTGCTTCTTTGATCTTCTCTATTATTATTTCATGGCTTCTTTCTTCTAATTCTCCGGCTTTCAATGAAATCGAAGCAAGAACATATGCATTTCCACTGAATCCTTTAGGAAGACATGGTATGGTTTTGTTCCTTGTGTCTACAGCAAATTGAAGGCATATCATTTTCTCTTTTCTTATTCTCAGTGCTTTGGTTCTTGCCTGAATTTATGTACCAAATTGAAAACAAAATTAATTTTTAGGGAAAATGTTTAATTTCAAGACTTTTAAATTGGCTAAATATGAAAATTTTCAAAATAATTTTCAAGAACCAAAAGCTTCATCAAACAATAATTTTCAAGAAATTGCAGTGGTTGGCATTGATCGGTTTTGTGGCGGAGGGTAGTAAACCATCGCAGAAGGCCTGGACGGTGCTTTCGTCAAAGGTCACAGCGGTGGCCAGTGGTTTCTTCATTGAATTGTTTATTTTTTTTATATACTACTATATATATTTTTATTTTTTTTTTCTGAAAAATTGTTATTTTATTATTTAAAATACCAGTTAAAAAATTTGTGGAAAAATTATGTTAATTAATTTTTTATTTAATAAATAACTATATATATATATATATATATATATATATATATATATATATATATATATATATATAAAAATTATTTTTATAAATAAAATTTATCTGTATATAAAAATATAAAATAATATTAAAATAATTAGTTATACAGAATATA
>CANUEY010267499.1:0-13497 GCA_948099555.1 Croton setiger
ATATATAAGGCACAGCCGAAAACTGAAGGGTCACAATTTTGTTTCTGGGGTTATTGAGTTGCCTGTACAGTTTCTGTTTCCTCTCTTCTTTGTGCTTTCCTGTTGCTTCTGTGTTTGTTGTTGTTTCTTGATCTCTTGTACATATTGTGATTGTTTTGTGCTTGTGAGGTTGAGTGATTGATGTAAATGAGTCTCAATCTGTAAAGACTCTGAGGGAGCACTTTGTTTGAGGGTTTTTTCTCTTCTGGTTGTAATCTGTACCTGGCTTCTCGTGTTCTTCATAAAGGGTTCAATACTGAGGGTGATTCCTCCTTGGATGTAGCCTTACTTTGTGTAAGGTGAACCAAGTAAAACTGGTGTCTCTGTTCTTTATTCTTTCTTTATCGATTCTGTCTGGTTTTGAGATCGATCCGTAACAGACACCTTATGTATAACTGCGTTAGCTCATTAAAGTGTATGCATTTTATTTAGCATATCTTAACCCAAGTGAGAGATTGTTAGAATTATTAAGTAATTAATTCTATACATGTGGGCTAAATATGTAAACAATTAATGCATACGAAAGTTAAATTTAATTAGTCGATTAAATTGGTGATCAAATTAGTAATACCGACTATTTATAGGAATTAAAGAATGAAAACTAGTTAGAAATTTCTATTTTGTTCAAAAACCGAAATAGAATTTAGTCCTGAAATAAATTATTTAAATCATCATGGTCTCTGGAGGAACTATATATCAAGATTGAACTTATGTTTCCTTGAGTAAGTTTCCGCAAATCTGATTGTGTAACTTGTAGAAACTCAGAAACCAACAGTTTTTTATCGTATTTAGATCAACAAACAATGATGTCAAGTACATATTTTTAATCTATGCAATTTAATTGAATAATCTAGTAATCTTGCATATTCTAAGGTTTGAGAATAGACAAATCTTCTTGTGCAATTTCCCTCCTATTGGCAGAGTCCCTTCACACCATTGCTACACATAGCTTTGCAACGTCCAGTGCCTGACAAACGCAGAATAGTCTTGACCTTCTTCTTTGAATACTAGCTCTTGCTTATTGTCATTTGGGTCGTTCGACTTCTTGGTCTTTTCCGTCCTCTTGCCTCTTAGTCCTTTGTTCTTCGGCATTGTACTTGGGTAAAAAAAAGAAACTAGAGATGGTGGGCTGTTTATGACAAGTTAAAATATAATAATTTTTAAATTGGGACCCGTCTAGGACACTATCTGATTAATTAAAAAATATATATAATAACTTCTAAATTGTTACTAGTTAATAATCCCTCCTAGACCAAATTGAATAGTGGTCGGAAAATTAAAGAAAAACCCTAGTTTTTTCTGCATAAGAACTGTAATACAATAACATAAACCCATGAAATTGCATGAAAAAGAATAACAAGTTCACTAAGATAAGAAACAGCTGAAACTTCTGCTGTTTTGCTAAATCTCGGTTTATTCTATTAATAATTACCAACGAACGTTGTCTTATATTATATGTATAGGTAATTTAGATTATCAGCATCCAATTAGGATAAGGAATACGAAGGCTGGGCAAAACCGTGAAATCGCTTAGTATCAGACGGCATCGTTTTAATCAAGTCCTAAATATTATCTGGACGGTAATTCATGTTAGATGCAAGCTTAGGTGGACCAATGGAATGGAAATGAAATAATAATTTTTCTAATCTTAATACTTTATAAATTACATAATAATTTATATGTTTGAATTTACAATTATAGATACTTTATAGCACACATTTAAATTCTGTAATTTGTGACTAACTGCTTTAAATTTAATTTAGTAATTTATTAAACTACATTTTTAAACATTTTCAATTATATAAAAGAGACCATTAACGGTTTGATAGTTATTTTTTATGCACTAAATAAGTGATGATAGTGTGGTCGATTGGACTCGAACTTGAAATTTTCACATTCTACAATTTTTGTGATAAGTATAATGACTAACAAATCATCTCAAATTAGAGTATTTTGAAACATTTTATACTGCTATATTAATTAATTTCAGATTAAATTGTTTTCATTTAAAATATGAATTACGTATATAATTTTTTTTTTCTCACCAAAAACTTTATATTCTTATTATTAAGAATTCATGAAAAACAAAACATTCTGAGGTATTTTAAACCCAAGCCATTGAGATAACCCAATACATTCGGAACCTAACCTGAGAATATTAGGTGAAAAATCCTCGAAAACCTTGATTACAATCTGAAAGAAAAAAAAGCAATGACTTCTCTCGAGCAAAGAGAATGGAAAGAGAAATACACCACAAATCTTAAATCCAAATTATAAATAACCCATTAGAATCAACTCCTTTGTTGGCCAATGAGTCTGCTAGTGAATTACACTTCTTCTTTTTTTTTTTTAAAATTAAAAAACGAGAATTAATAAAACAAAAACTTTTGGCTGTTAAAAAAAAAACAATCCAACATGTGATTTCTAAAATAAAAATGCAAAATTGGAGGTCAGAGACTTGTAGATTTAGTCGTTTCAGATTTTTGTTTCTTGAATTTCACATTTTATTAACCAGAAAATAGAAAATAAAATTTAAATCCTTCTAGGGATGTACATTTGAATCGGCCAAAAACTAAGTACCTAAAAGAAAAAAAAAGAAACCCTAATGAATAAAAAAAAAAATCTCAATTCTTGGTCTCTTAAATCATGAAGACAAGGAAAACCTACATAAAGGGCAAAAGTTGCTAATCTCCAGCCACATAACAATACAATCTGCATGAAAACAATGCCCACAACCCAATTTTATAACCTCTTCACCAACCACTTGTTCCTCTAAACAAATAATGCATTTTCCGATGGAACCATCCTCCTCAAACCCAACCTTAACTCTCTTTAACCCTTCAATACAAGATTTGCTTACGCGCTTATAATTTTCTTGAATGTCTTCTTGTTGGATGTTCGGAATAACGGATAAGATAGCCAAATTAATGGTAATTACGTGTAAATTAGTATTGGATGGAAGATTAATGATGTCCATAGCATATGACGAAATTTCATGTGTATATTTTTCTATGAACTCATTTGAAACTCCTGTCGTGGAAATTAGGGTTTGTAAAATTTGTTGGTGCGTACCCAAAAATTGGATTTTGGGGAAATTGTATGATTGGCGGGTTTCAGTTGAAGGAACGTAAATGAAATTTTGAATCTCAGGGTGATAAAATTGATGAAGTTTGTGAAAATCTACATGAATTTCAATGATGTGAATATCATTATCATAGCTGCTAGTAGTGGATGAGGAGATTTCTTGCCACATGTAGTAATTTTCTTGGTTGGATGCCATGGGAGAATTAAGATTCTGATTTTAATTAAATAGTTAAAAGAGGGCTTTCAGGTTGATTTTGTTGCATACCCTTTCCCAAGCTCGTATTACAGTACTTATATTGTTTCATTTCTTATTCCTTTTTTCTTTTTGTATATTTTTGGAATTCATAATTGTATAAAGAAACGAACCTTATTTCTTTCTTCAAACTGGATTAAGGTTGTAATCCTATTACTTAATGGAAAATGTTTAAATTAAAGGGATTTAAGGTGATTGCAAGTAATGTTAGTAACTTAAGTTTAAATAAAGGCGGCTAAAAAGTAATATTAGTAGGCTAAGTTTGAATTTATAAGATAATTGTAGAGAAGATCAATTTTCAAAATACACATATATATACTATTTCAGTTATTAAGGAATAGTATTCATAACTAATAAATTCAATTCAGATAATATTATTTTTAAATTTTTTAATTCATTAAATTTAACATTCTATTATTTTTATAAATTAAAAAAAATAAAAAAATAAAAAAAAAGAAAACAAACCCGTGTTCTTCTCCTAAAAACCTATGAGCCGTCACCCACCATCACCACCATGACCCACCACCCCCCTTCTCTTCCCTCTTAATTCTCCCATGGCATCTGACAGAGAAAATTACAACATGTGGCAAAAATCTCCTCATCCACCTATGGAATTCCTTTCCTGAAGGAGATAAATTAGCTTATCACTTGTTAGTTTTGTAGTCTTAATTGGCTTAGTTTGTTTTTTGACTTTTATCCCACATCGGAAATAAAGAGTTGGGTGGGATTCTAAAGTGCCTATAAATAGATACCTATGTTGGCCTTTAGAAAACACACTAAACTATTTATTTTAGCTTCTTCTTTCTCTCTCTTTATATTGGAAAATTCCTACATTAAGATTTTCAAGTTGTATTTCTCTTGTGAGAATAATGAAGTTTTCATTCGGTGGTCCTCCGAGGAAGTAGGCAAACGGTCGAACATTCGTGTCTCTCTTTTGTGATGCGAACAAGAGGGCTGATAAGAATCCTTTTGTGATGCGAACAAGAGGGCTGATAAGGAAGTTTTCATTCGGTGGTCCTCCGAGGAAGTAGGCAAACGGTCGAACATTCGGTGTCTCTCTTTTGTGATGGGAACAAGAGGGCTGATAAGAATCCTTTTGTGATGCGAACAAGAGGGCTGATAAGGATCCTTTGACGTTACCAAATGGTCCTTTGACAAGGGGTCGAGCTAAGAAATTTCAAGCAAGCTTGGGAATGTATGTACAGAAGAAATATCAAATGAATTTCAAGAACTTGCTGTCAAAAAGATGAATAAGGAGCTTGAGAAAAATCCAAAGTAGAATTTGGGTTTTTTTTTATGGGCCAAATATTTGGACGAATTTACAAATATTTTTTGTTAAAGTAGAAGTAGTTTAGATAAGATTTGATATCTAGTTTGGATAAAATTTGTTTTCTGAATTTGAATTTGTTTTAGATTCTAATTAGATTTCCTTATTTCATTAGGATTTATGCTTTCACTATAAAAAGAGGCAACATATGCTTGTAAGAGGTTTTTCAATTATTCATAATTTTCGAAATTCTTATTATTTTCAAGAATATTTCGTGATTCTAGTTTTAGGGAGAGAAACTCTAATTCTTGGATTGCATCAGGAATTCAGATTTACTTATCAAACTTTGTTTGTAGCGTTTTTCTGATTTCTACCTTAAAAATCTTTCCGTTATTAGCGTTCTTGCTTTCATAAGCAACGGGTGTTATAAAAGGTGCATTGCTTTTGTTTTCGAAATTCTTAATCAAAGTGTGCGTGTGAGTTTGAGGTCTTTATTGCCATAGGGTTCTGCGTCATTTTGGCTTGTATTTTTATTTAGTAGTTATTTTTCAGGTTTTTTCGCTACATGTAAGTGGTAAAATTCATGTGAGAAATAACTCGATTTCCCCAAGAATTGGTATCAGAGCTAGGTTGAATGAGTGTTAATTTTTTTCCTTTTTGCCCTGTGACTGCGGCTTGTTTAAACCTTCACATCATAAGGAAATTTTTTTTTAACTCATTCGTTACGGTGTAGGAGCATTTGGTTATTAGGAAGTATCTTGGTATTGTGAAAGTGCATGTCTATGATTAGTTCTGTCTAAGGAAAGGTATTTAAGTGGTTCGGTGTGACCCTTCTTTTTCCTAGGAACCTACCTGGTGCACTATTTACAAACTGCTTTCATTTTTTCCTGGTTCAGCTTTCACAGAATATTAAATAAATTTTTGGTGATGGAATGACAGCAAAACTTGGATTAGTTGGCTCGACAAGCTTGTCATCCATACCGACAAGAACATTAATGTCGAATGCAAAATTCTTAGTAGAAATATTTGACGGATCTGGCCATTTCGGCATGTGGTAAGGCAAGGTGCTAGACGCTCTGTTTTAGCAAGGTCTAGACATTGCCATTGAAGAAGAAAAACCAAAAGAGATGGATGAGAAAGAATGGAGAACAATTAATTAGTTGGCATGTGGTACGATTCGGTCGTGTCTTTCCAGGGAGCAAAAGTATGCATTCAAGAATGAGACTTCTGCAAGTACACTGTGGAAAGCGTTAGAGGATAAATTTCTAATGAAAAGTTGTCAGAATCTTCTCTACATCAAGAAAAGGTTGTTTAGATTCGATTATCAAACAAGCACCACAATGAACGAACACATCACATCATTCGATCAATTGGTGGCAGACTTGTTAGGCATGGATGAAACTTTTAGTGATGAAGACTTGGCTTTAATGTTCCTATCTTCGCTTTCTAATAAACTTGAATACCTTGAAATCGTTTTGCTTCACGGGAAGAACAATGTGACCTTTGATGAAGTTTGTGCTGCTTTGTATAGCTATGAACTCAGAAAGAAGGGCAAGATGGACATAATTAAGCTGTGGCACATGTGCTTAAGTCATGCTGGTGAAAAATCCTTGCACATTCTAGCGAAGCAAGGATTGTTGAAACGTGCAAAGGCTTGCAAGTTGGATTTTTGCGAGCATTGTGTTTGGGAAAGCAGAAAAGAGTGAAGTTCGACAGCGTTATCCATGACACAAAAGGTGTTTTGGATTATGTTCACTCACATGTGTGGGGACTGACCAAGACAACTTCATTAGGAGGTAAACACTATTTTGTAACATTTGTTGATGACTTTTCTAGATGAGTTTGCCTGCATACAATGAAGACTAAGGATAAACTGCTTGAAATTTTCCTTAAATGGAAAAATATGATAAAAAATCAAACTGGCAGAAAGATCAAGCAACTTAGAATTGACAATGGAGCGGAATACAAAAGTGATCCGTTCTTTGACGTTTGCCAGAAGTATGTATCATTCGAAACTTTACAATTAGAGATACACCACAGCAAAATGAGGTGTCAGAGCGTATGAATCGAATGTTGCTGGAATAAGTTTGATGTATGTTGTCCAATATAGGATTGGTGCAGGCAATTTTGGGCTGAGATTGATACATACGCCACTCATCTTATCAATCGTCTATCGTCATCCGTAATTAGTGGAAAAACACCGTTGGAAGCATGGTCTGAAAGACCTATTATTGATTATGATGCTTTACATGTATTTGGTTCCACTGCTTATTACCATGTAAAAAAAGTCAAAGTTAGATCCAAGAGCCAAGAAAACACTCTTTTTTGGGAATCACCTTTAAAGGGATTCCGACTTTGGTGCTTAGACACAAAGAAGATAATTTATAGCAGAGATGTTACCTTTGATGAGTCTGACATGGTAGAAAAGATTAAAAAAAATAAGTTGCCTAGACAGATAGTACTCTACAGCAGGTGGAGTGTACTCCGAAGCAGGTGGAGTTTGAACAGACGGTGATTAGCCCAGTCGATAAGACAAACGATGATACTGATTCTCCAACTACCATGGATGAATTAGAAGATAAAGAGGTTTTGACCCAAGAAACGTTGTAGATACCAGAACCGCCTATAGTTACAATGCTAAGAAGAGAAATTCCTAAACCTGTTCGCTATACTGATTTTGTGGCCTATGCACTTCCAGTTGTAGATGTTAACATCCCTACACTTATTGAGAAGTAGTGCAAAGCTTAGAAAGTGACAAGTGGAAAAACACAATGGATGACGAGATGCAGTCTCTCTGCAGGAATACTTGGAAGTTGGCACAACTACCAAAGGGTAAAAGGAAATTGGGTACAAGTGGATATATGCAAAGAAAGAAGGATTTCCTAACAAGAAAGATGTTTGTTACAAGACAAGGTTGGTAGCAAAAGGCTACGGTATGATGCCGGAAATAGACCGATTTTATATCTCAGAAGGAAAGAATCGACTACAATGAAATATTTTCCCATGTTTCCTCCATTAGAATTTTGTTAGCCTTGGTAGCATAGTTGAATTTGGAGCTAGCTCAACTTGATGTTAAGACTGCATTCTTGCATGGTGATTAGAGGAAATCTACATTACCCAGCCAGACAAATACAAGGTTGCTAGTGTTGACGCTCAATTTTTGCTCAAAGTTCAAAAATTCCCAAAACAAAAAGAGAAAAGTTTTAATTGTTTTTAAATTAATTTTAATTTTAATTTTAGTAAGTGTTTTTATTGTAAATTTTATTTATGTAAAAGAAAAAAAAGGGAAAAAGAAAATTTGAAAAGAAGAAAAGAAAAAAAGAAAAGAATTAAAAAAATGGGAAAAAAATAAGAAAAAAAAGAAAGGAGGAAGACTTTGAATCGAACCAAATTGGTTCGATTCAAAGCTTTCTCCACTCACTTAAAACAAAAAAAACACAGTCGTTTTTTCGTCTGAAGAAACAAAAAAAAAAAAAGAAAATAAGAAACGTAGCAGAAGCAACGCAGCCAGGATGAAAACGGAAGCAGAGGAAAAGAATTTGTAACAGAAAGCAGTACGAGTTAGAGAGGAATCGTACGATGGTGATGATTAAAGGCACGGACGAAGCCCCTGTAAGGCGAAGCAAAGGTTTCGGTCTGGCGTGGCTAAGGGGAGGAGAATTGCACACGAAGGAGGGACCTGGCCCTATAAAGCAGTGGCAGCAGCTTCATTCCAGAAGGAAGGGGGATTGGAGAGAGAGGGGTCCAGAGAGAGCATTCCAGAGAGAGCAATTCCAGAAGAGAATCGAAAAAAAATTCTGTAAGTTTAGATTTCTAGGGTTTTCTTTTTTCAGAAAATTAGGGGAAATTAGTAAAATTAGGGTTTTCTAGATTAATTTTCCTTTAAAATCATTGTAATTGGTTTCGATTTCAAACTCAATTTGAAATTGAAATTCGTATTTGAGGGTTAGAAAGCTTTATTCAAACTTGGCCACTTCCTGTAAATCGTTTGAAGCAAAATTGTAAAGACATTCAGTTCATTTTATTGGAATCAAGAGATTTCTGGGAATTTTAATTCGAGGTACTTTTTCTGTCACTAAACCTTTTCTTTTCTCCTGAATTTCTTCTGTTCAATATGGTGGATGAATATATCAGAGAATCAGATTGATGATTTTTATATCTTTGTTTTGCTTCTGAACATTCTTGAAATGCTTTAGGTTAAAATATGCTTCTGTTTCTCTTCTTTTAGATTCAAGCTTGCTAGTTTTTATAATCAGATTGAACCATGAGTTTGAATGTCTTCATAGCTTAATGTTATGCATAGATGATGTTAATTTCAGATATTGATCAAGTATCTTAAAATCATAAAGGTTTGTTACTTCATTTCTGTCATTAGCCAGTGGTTGGTCTTAGTGGTTGCATTGTTATGTAGTTCCAATTCATATTGATGACTCCTAATGTTCATTATGCCTTAGTATACATTCTGTTGGTAGTGTTCATTGTAGCCAAATGTTTGTTGAATTTTGTTTGTTACCTGGTTACTGCATAACCAAAACTTGGATATCACTGCTGGACATTCTTTTACAATACCATCAGTTCCAGATTTATTTAGGCATGTTCAAATAGTCTGAATATTTTCTATTTACTGTTTTTAACTTGTGTTTGAATGCTGGATATCCATGAACAGTCTTTGTCCCTTTGTTTTTCTTTTAACCATTGGGTTAATTGATTCATCTATGCATTGTTTTTTTTTTTTAAATTTCTCTTCACTGGTTTAACATTCATTCCATCTTTCTATGTTCACTTGAGTTAGTTTATAAGATCTAGTTTCTTGCATTATTGTTTTGATTGTTATCAATTCTCATAATTGTTGATTCACTGCTTAAAAGTCTGGAATTCTTGTATGGATTCAGCTAATATATTGCCTTTGTTTGCAACTCATATTTTGTTGGTTCCAACAATGTTCTTATTGTTTGTGATGTCATATGAATTGGTTTACTTCATTCATTTCCAGTTTAGGATTTTTCATTTGATATTTCTGTGTTGAGTCAGGTTCATGTGTTCAGAAATTGTTTTATTGATAATGGGGCAGAACTGTAATTTTAATGTAATTGGGGCACTAAAACTGAAATTTGGTATGTTATGTTCAATTTAGTTTATTTTACATATTTTATGGCTGTTTTAAAAGGAAATGCATGTTTAGGGACTGTTTTAGTAATTTTCCAATTTTTAGGGATTAAAATGTAATTTTTCTAAAGTTTGAGGACCATTTTATAATTTTACATACTGTTTTAGATTTACTTATTTTGGGATATTTGGGTTTAATTTGGGTATATTTGGGTAGAATGTAATTTGATTAGAGCCTTAATTGTAATTATTTTCTCCGAATCGGAGAAAGAATAATTAGATTTAGGTATTTTCCGCACTTTAATTTCCGCATTTTACCGCTTTCTTTGTTTGAACTTGTTTTTCGCAAATGACCGATAATCGCCATTTAGGAATATCGTTAGTTTAATCACAACAATGACATTTTTATTTAAACTTAAATTTTGAAAAGAAAAACAAACCAGAGGCCGGTTTTTACCGGGCGACGGTTTAAGTCTAACTTAAACCGTCGTACCCAACCCCCTTACCCCAAATCTCTGAAAACTTGACCAGTGCCTTTTAAAATAAAAACGGAGTCATTTTTGAAAATTAAAATTTGGTTTTCCCGAAATCAGGTGGCGACTCTTGAAAACGTTTTTAAGACCGACTAGTTTCGGCATCGCAAACCAAAAGTGTTTTGTCACCGTTTTTGGTAAAAATCCAAATCCCTAATCCGAAAACTGAACGACAACAATTGGTAAAGAAGATTGGGTTTGTAAGCTGAAGAAATCACTATATGGGTTGAAGCAATCATCGAGGCAACGATACAGCGATTTGATAGTTTTTATGCACGGGCAAAAAGTACATAAGAAAGAAATATGACCATTGTGTGTATTTGCAAAAGCTACAAGATGGATTGTTCATTTATCTTCTTTTTTATGTTGATGATATGCTGATTGCATTAAAGAGCCATAGAGAAATTGACAAGTTGAAGGCTCAGTTGAATCAAGAGTTTGCGATGAAGGATCTCGATGAAGCCAAGTAGATTCTTGGGGAGATAAGCAAAGATAGAAAGAGATGCAAACTTTGTTTGACTCAAAAGCAGTATCTGAATAAGGTATTACAATGTTTTGGTATGAACAACAACTCAAAACATATAAGTACCCCACTTGCTCCTTATTTGAAACTTAGTGCTCAGTTATCTCCTAAAGGTGAAGAAGAATGAGAATATATGGAGAAAGTTCCATATGCAAATGCAGTTGGAAGTTTGATGTATGTCATGGTGTGTACAAGGGCTGACATTTCACAAGCATTTGGGGTTGTGAGTAGGTACATGCATGATCCTGGAAAAGGACATTGGCTAGTTGTGAAATGGATTCTAAAATATCTTCAGAAAATCGTAGATGTTGGTTTGATCTTTGAGCAGGATAAAACATATAGCCAGTGTGTAGTTGGATATGTCGACTCAGATTATGCTGGTGATTTGGATAAGCGTTGATCAACTACTAGGTATCTATTTATTCTTGCTAGAGCTCTAGTGAGTTGGAAGTCTACTTTACAGTCTACGGTGGCTTTGTCTACAACAGAGGCAGAGTACATGGCAGTTTCAGAAGCGGTAAAAGATGCTATTTGGCTTAATGGATTGTTAAAAGACTTGGGAGTTGTTCAGAGTCACATTAATCTTTTCGGCGACAATCAAAGTGCTATTCACTTAGCGAAGAACTAGGTCTATCATTCGAGAACTAAGCATATCAATGTGAGATACCACTTTGTGCGGGAAATCGTTTAAGAAGGAAAATTCTAGTTCAAAAGTAGCGACAGCTGAGAATCCTGCATATATGATAACCAAGGTGGTGATAACAATCAAGTTCAACCATTGTTTGGACTTGATTAATATCCAGCAAGTTTAAACACCTTCGGGTGTATGGCGCCAATAGGCGTATTTGGTGGCACTACCAGTGATGATTTCATCACATTCCAGAAGTGAAAGAATAAGAAAGTTGTGACCGACAAACTCGCCAAAGGTGGAGATTTGTTAGTTTTGTAGTCTTAGTTGGCTTAGTTTATTTTTTTGGCCACATCGGAGAGAAAGAGTTCGGTAGGATCCTAAAGTGCCTATAAATAGATGTCTATGTTGACCTTTAGAAAACACACCAAGCTATTTATTTTAGTTTCTTCTTTCTCTCTCTTTGTATTAAAAAATTTCTACACTAAGATTTCCAAGTTGTATTTTTATTTTGAGAAATAGTGAAGTTTTCATCTAGTGGCAGTGCTCCGAGGAAGTAGGCAAATTGCCGAACCTCGTAATTTTTAGTGTCCCTCTTTTGGCTCATATTTTATTCAGTAGTTATTTTTCGGATTTTTCCGCTGTGTAGGTGGTAAAATTCGTGTGGGAAATAACCCGATTTCCCCAACATCACCAATACACATCACACCATCGTCCATCCTTTCTACATGAAACACGATCGTCCATCCTTTCTACATGAAACCAGTAGCCAAGAAGCTTTCTTGTTTTTCATAGTCAACTTATATTTCCAAAATGTATTCTTCTTTTATGGATCTAATAACACTAAAATGTTAGTTTTTTTTTTTTATAATTTCTAACTTCTGGTTTTAATTCATTCTTTGCGTCATGTGAAGAAGATGATATTTTCTCAATTTAGTGCTTTGGGGTTTGATTTTGTTGTTGTTCTTCAAATGGATTATATGATTTTTGGAAATAAAGCAACTAATAGAGTTTGAATTTGTTGTTGTTGTTGTTAAACAGTGGCGTAGCCAGCCCGATTTTGAGGGGGGATCGTCAGATTCCTATCAGAATGAGCGGCTATTAGAATCGCCGGTAGTGTCTTCTCCGGTAAGCGCCTCATCGGTGTCTGTCCCCTCTCTTCCCTCCTCTTCATTCTTTCTTCTGCTTCTACTGCTGCAGTTGAGATTGATCTGTCTCGTCCAACGTTTTGAATTTGAACTGTTATTTTTTTTCTAACTCAAAACGATGTTGTTTTGAGTGTTATAAAAAAATAATTTGAACTTGAAATGCACCGTTTCATTTATTCAATGAAACAATGCCGTTTTTCGCGTCTTCTTCATCCCTTTCTTTCTTTTGGGTGATTGACAAAAGTAGGATTAAAAAAAATAGTGGACAAAAAATGGTTGAATATTTGAAATGTGGACATATTTGCGGAGTTCGCATTCAATGAATACGAACCTTTAATTTTAATTAGAAGTTTGCATTCCTTGAATGCGAACGCCATGTTCGCAATTGATGAATGCTAATTTCTGATTTGGAAAACGTGTTTGCATATGGGGAATGCGAACTCTCTGAAAAGATGGCAGAATGTAGAAAAAGTAGAAAAGAGTTCTTATATGGAAAATGCGAACCAAAATGTGAATAAATACCCCCAAATAATTCAGAATGCACAAAACAAAAGTGAGAGTGAAAAAATTAACCTACGGGTTAAACAGTCAATATTGAGCAGTAGTTATTTTGCAAAATGGCATTTACCTCTCCTTTTGCGTTAAATATATACTGGAGCAGCGAGTTTCCTCTTATCGACGGTGTAGTCGGTCTAAATCCCAGTCGCGCGGATGTGACAATAGTCGTTAAATGTGAAATGCCTTTCAATCAACTTTACGATCGGGTATGCGAAGTATGTCGGGTGGATAGAGCAGCGGTGCAACTGACATTGATTTTAGTGTGGACAGAATATAACGGCTGCAGGCGGTATATAATTTTGGACAATGACGATCATGTTCTGTTATTATACATGTACGCAATGAACTGGCCGGAATT
>CANUEY010267515.1:0-10374 GCA_948099555.1 Croton setiger
AGAACAATTACGAATAGCAGATTCAATTTAGCGCCAGTGCAAATAGAATGAACATTAAAGACAAATGGTTCTGTACCCAGATGCATATTTATAGAAAGCTTAAACCATTCTGGACTTGAATCTTAAATTACAGCGGCAGAACAATAATAACGTTAACCAATTCATCACACCAACAGCCGCAAATTAAGTTCCAATCGACGGGTCATGCAGAGGCAGGATTGTGCGCATTAAATCATTATACATGCCAATGATTAAAGCGATGAATCAGAATAAATTCTAGGTTTTGATGACAGTTAAAACCAGCTGTGAATAAATGATAAACGAGAGTGCAACCGAGACTACGACTGTGGACAAAAATCATGAATAACGGACACAAGGGTGACCAGGAACCACAAGCATTGACAATGATACGGACAAATCAAACCAGCTAAGACTACTTTACTCAAAATTAAGGCACTTCATTAATTTGCCAAGGCTGGTAACATAAACCCCACACTTCAAGTGAAGAACAATGCAAAATCAACGATGTGAACAGCAGTAACGGGCATGAAGAAAACAGAAAATCCAGCGGGTATGACGTCAACGGCAGATTCAACCCACAGACACCAATAGTTTAAACTAAACAATCCGCAGGCAGATGATATAAACTCAGGCACCCTGAACAAGGAGTGAAGCAGCGATGAACACGATAATGCAACTTAAGGTAGCTGCCTATCGAGCAATCTACAGAAACTAGGTGCGTTTCTTATCTCGGCATACAAGAACTGAGACTGAAACAAAGAATAAAAGCCACAAACCACCACAACCTAAATCGACAACCAGCTACGCTTATACAGAATAGACATCCGGGATAATGACACGAACGCTTTTTACAAAAGACTCTAAAGGCAAAGACCATATAACCAGCAACTTTGTTAACAGAACTTAATATATTTGAAACAGAGTTTAAACAGCAAACAAAGGCACCCAACATCGGTGCACCATTCATCAATTAGAGATTGGAACACGACAAAAATCAAAACCCATAAATACTAATCCAGTTTCCAGACATATCATAGCGGCTTTGAACGTAAAATTAAAATATGAATTAGACAATAAATACCTCAGATCGCCGTCCACAAATGTCCAGAATTCCTCAACAGTTACGATTTCTTTCGACGAAAATCAAAATAGAGAGAACGAAAGAAGAGAGAAAGGTTTATGCCCTTACAGTTCAAAATAAAAGGAAACAGAAGAGAATCCACAATTTCTTCAGTTACAGAAAATTTATCTTTGAAATTTTTGATTTCTGAAACTCTAAATTGACTTCCGATTTCTGTTTTCCCCGTTCTCTCTCCTCCCCCTCTTTCTGGCAGTTTTCTTCTGCTTTATAAGCTCCAGAGGCGCAGCTCCCGCTCCAACTCGAACTTCTCTTCCCCCTTTTCTTCGGCGAGCCCTTATCTCCTTATCACTATCGACTTTCTTTCCTGCACGATTCTGCTTGGTTTTCTTTCCTGCACGTCTCTGCAAGCTCATCCTTGTTTGGTTTGTTGTTTTTTTTAGCCGAAGCCTCCCTCCTCCTTCGTCTTTCCTTTCTCTTGCAATTCTTATATTTTCTTCTTTTTTTTTTTTGTCTCCTATTTTAATGAAACGGCAACGTTTCATTAAAATGTAACCTTTCTCCCTCCATTTTATATTAATCCCCACTTTAACCCCTCTTCTTCCATCTCCCTTCAATTTTACCCTTCTTTATTATTATATTTTTTTCTATTAATTTTCAAATTCACTTTTTTTTTAATTAAAATAAAACCCTTAGACCCAACAAGTAATAATAAGAACAAAAACAAAAAATAAAAATAAAAATAAAAAAAATAAAAAATAAAAAATAAAAAATAAAAAATAAAATAAATTCTTTTCGTCAAAATTCGATTTAATCAAACCAAAGCTAAATTTTTATTTTCTTTTTCTGACACTATAAAATTTAAAATTCAACACCTACTTTATATATTTTGTTTGAAGAAGAGAAATTTTGAAACAAAAAATATTTTTAAGGAGAAAGAGGAACTGAGCTGCTTCGGAATTCTGGAATTTTCATCGAGTTTGGACGTTATCATCATCGGTCATTTTTGGGGCAAAAATCAAGCGTCAACACCATGTAAAAAAAAAAAAAAAATACATAATTCATATATAATTAGTAGTCTAATTTTGTACACTAAATTAAATTAATAGTAAGTGAAAAAAATATAGAAAATAAATTATTCAGATTATTTTATATATTATTATATTTAAAATTATAAAGAATTATTTATATATTATTTAACATCACTTAAAATCTTTAAAATAGTCTAAATATTTTTTTTTTTTTAAAAAAATAGCATCCAAAATCTTTATATTTGGTTTTTCTTTTTTAATTCAATTTGGTTTTGAGACATCTAATCAAGGGACTTTTTATTTTTATTAATCACTAAGCGTCTCGAATGAGTTTTAATTATATACGTTATTTTACTAAGTGTCTTGAATGAGTTTTAATTATATACGTTATTTGTAAGTCATATTCATATTCAGAATGATTCAAAGTGTTAAGAGTTAATGTTTTTTTTTTTTAAACAAAAATATAAAGGAAGTCGTTACTGGACCGAATAACAATATGGGCTATATAAAATATCGCTCCCTTAATATTTTTCTTTTTAATAGTTCTTTATTTGCCTTATTTTTTAAAATATAATGATGAAGAAAAAGAATCAGGGTGTCGTTGGAAAAGCCTTGGAGTTCATAGGTAGAACATTGCTATTAGCATACATGGTTTGGAATATGATTTATAAAGATTAAAATCTGCATTAGCTTTTTTCATGATTTGGTTGTATACAGAAGCAGGGAGAGAAAAAAGAGTGAGCTTCGAAAGAAAAATTTTAAAAGAAATGGTGGTTTGCTATTACACAAACAGTTGAAGTTTCCAAAATACAAGAATTGGAAAAGGCTTGTTGATGAAAGAAGTCAAAATTAGTAGATGAGAAAAAACTACAAGAATCGGTAAATGAAAAAAGCTTCAAGATTTTTGTTAATTAAGTTGTAAAAATGTGATTAAATTATTAATTAGGATGTTGCTTGGAAACAGAAGTTCCTCTGTTAGTAACAGAATAATGGATCTCTTTATAGTTACTTGAAGATCTATTTCTGTTGAATTTATCAGATGAGTCAATCAGAAGATGATGTGGTTCGTTTAGTTGTTCATTTTAATGAGTTCATGGAAGAGAATAGAGAACAGTTGTTTCAGATTCTGATATTTCAAACATGTGAAGTGGAAACTTCCATCACATTAGTGATTCTTTTTTAACTGAAAGAAAGTATGTTCTATACATCAAATTCACAAGCAGATGAGGAATTAAACAGTCGTATATGTAAACATGTACAGGATATTAAAGTATTGACAGCTTTATCTACAGACTTCTGTGACCCTAACTTTGTTGTTATCCGCTTCTATGACTGTGAGGGTTATTCACATCTACCAATTGCTTTACAACATCTCTCATTTTCGGTCGCTTCTGCGGCTCCTTCTCGGTGCACCTCAGTGCAATTAGAAGCACACCAATTATTTGTTCCTCAACATTTGAATCAGCAGCTTCATCTATTAGGCTTGAATCAATAATGGAATAGATTTCTTGTGTCTCACTCCAAACAGACCCAACCCATCCAACAATACCCATTTCCTCCTCGAATGATGAATCCGACGGTTTCTTTCTTGTGATTAACTCAAGTAAAACCATACCATAACCATATACATCAGATTCCTTACTCGGTGCTGTCAGAAATGCATTTTCTGTCAAGATAAAGTACACTTCGTATCAGAAAGCTGGAAATATATTTACTGAAATAGTGAAATGAAGAGGAAAACATAAATCACCTGGTGAAATATATCCAACTGTACCGGCAATTGAGGTGGATGGTGTCGACTGATCAAGAAGCTCGGCTATACCGAAGTCAGAGATGTGAGGTTCCATGTCAGCATCCAGTAGTATATTCTGTGGTTTAATGTCTCTGTGCAATACAGGTGGATCACAGTCATAGTGAAGATATGCTAGTCCGTGGGCAGCTCCAATGGCTATTCTATATCTGTCACTCCATTCCAGCAACATTGGTGGATCATTTACATACAAAACATCGTAAAGACTTCCATTTTCCATGTACTTGTATAAGATCAATCCATAATCATTCTTAAACCAAAAGTTTTCAACTTTGACCAGGTTTCGATGCCTGATTTTCTCAAGGATTTGAATTTCTCTAACCATGCTTCGACTTCCATCTTTGTGCTCCCCAAATTCAAGCTTCTTCACTGCAAAAACATTGGTTGGACTTAATTCTGCCTTATAAACTGCTCCATGAGCTCCCTTTCCAACAACATATCTTTCATTTAGATTATCAGTAGCCCGCAGTATTTGGTGCAGCAGAGAGTCATCATTGTCCTCTTGCATAGAATTCCACATATCCGGTTGTCTTCTTCTGCCAAGAAGAAAGAAAAAACCAAATCCCAAAAGCAGAAAGACGCCTAATGATGATCCAACGACAATCATTGCAATTTTCACTTTACTCAGGATTTTCCCATTTTTGGGAATGTCCTCGCAGACTCTGAAATTTCCATTCCTACTGCAATTCATTCTATTGGACATAGCACAATTGACACACAGGCCAGGATTACCCAGAAGTGATACATTTTTTTCTAATTTCATTAGATTTTCTGGTATTGGGCCAATGAAGTTGTTATATGAAATATTAACTTCTGTTAGTGACTGCATTGAACTAAGAGCAACCAAACTTCCTGTCAGATTGTTGTTAGAGATATCAAGACTTTGTAGTCTCGTCAAAGCCCCTAGTTCTGAAGGAATACTACCAATCAATCCATTATTACTAAGATTCAAACCATATTGCAGATTCTCCTTCAGTTCATGGATCCATGAAGGAATCTTTCCTGCCAGCATGTTTCCACCCATTCTTAAAAGGCTAAGCTTTTTAAGCTCTTTAAGAAATGGTGGAATGCCCCCTGTAAATTGATTTTCTTCTAAAATTAAAGTTGATAAACTAGTCCAGTTCCCCAAACTTGAAGGGAACGAACAGTTCAATGAGTTGAAACCAACATCAAATGATAACAATTTTGTGCAGGTTGATAGCTGAGAAGCCAAACAACCATGCAGATGGTTATGTGCCAGAGACATTACAGTAAGGTTTACAAGATTACTGAGCTCTGGAGGTATTGAACCAGTGAGCTTATTCATGGAGAAGTTAATTGCAGTGAGATTGGTGCAGATCCCCAAGCTTGATGGAATTTTCCCAGTGATGCTGTTGCCGTTGAGAACAAAGCGCCACAGGTTCAGATTCTCAGGAAATTCAGGAATAACCCCAGAAAGGTTATTATTGTCAAGTTGCAGTCTCCAGAGAGTCGGACAACTTCCCACATCAGTTGGTATGCTACCTTGGAAGTTGTTATGGCCTAAATTCAGTACTCTTAAATGCTTCCTATAGCAAAGATTTGGTGGAATAGTTCCTGTGAACTGGTTATTTGTCAAATCTAGCACTTCTAAGCCACTGTTAACTCCTAAACTTTGAGGTATGACTCCAAAGAAATGGTTATCAAACAACATGAACCCACTTAGACGCTTGAGCTGTGTCAACTCCAAGGGTAATTCACCTGAAAGATTGTTCATGTACAAAAGAACATGTTCCAGGCTTTGAATTTTCCAGATACTAATTGGAACCTCACCCGTTAAACGATTCTCAAACAATTCAAGATTTGTCAGTTCACTCAACATTCCCAATTCACTGGGAATTTCCCCCTCAAGTTGATTTCTATATAACCTGAGTTCCTTCAATGACTTGCAATTTCCAAGTTCAGGTGGGATTTTGCCAGACAAACTATTTTCAGTGAGCCAGAGCTTTGAAAGGTTACGCAACAAGCCATAAGAAGAAGGGATATTGCCAGTTAACTTGTTACCTGAAATGAGCAACAGTTCTAAGCTACTGCAGTTGGCCAGCCCTAGGGGAAGACCTCCACTGAAGCCGTTGAATGACAAAAATAGATTTTTTAATTTCTTGCAATTGCCCAAACCAAAATTAATTTCACCCACTAAACTGTTATTGTTAACGTCCAAATCATCAAGGTTATCAAGAATATTTAGACTGGGAGGCAAAAATCCAACCAACTTATTTTCACTCAAAAAAAGTTGTTGCAATTCACTGCAGTTGCCAATGGATTCAGGAATAGTACCTACTAATTGATTGGACTGCAGCCATAATGCAGTAACCTCGCTCAAATTCCCAACATTACTAGGAATTGAACCACTAAACCTGTTTGAATCCAAGTATAATGTATCTAGACCTGGAATTTGAAAAATCCAGTCAGGAATTTCTCCATTGAGTGAATTTTGAAAAAGACTCAATGACTTCATCTTCTTCAGGTTTTGCAAGCTAGTAGGTATTTCTTTAGTAAAGAAATTTTGGGAAAGTTCTAAACTTTCTAGTAGGGAGCAATTACTTAGGTGAGATGGAATCGCACCAGAGAAAACATTATCGCTCAAATCAAGATACTGCAAATGGGTCAAATTCCCAATTTCAGGCCCCAACTGACCAGAAATGGAATACCCAGAAAGAGTTAAAGAAATTACAGTATGGGTAGTAGTGTTACATTCAATTCCTATCCAAGAACAAGGAGTGGAATCAGAAGCACTCCAATTAGAGGTTATTGAAGGAGGCACAGATGCCCATTGCTTCATTAGAGATACTAAAGCCAAACCATCAGAGTTGAGTGCAGAAACAGAGAAACTTGATGCATCTAAAAGCAGAAGGATTATAAAAGCAAGTTTCATTTTGCCTTGGAAGTAGAATACAATAGAAGAGGAAATCAAACTGGTACACTGACCTGGAAAGAAGCTTATCTTTTAAATAGGAAATGATATTGATGGTGTGCTTGAGAAAGTCCTTCCTGTTCCTGGGTCTTTTGGAGTAGGTGGTTTTGGATTTTTTTTCATTAAAACCTCTTACTTTGTAGATTACGATGGTGGACCAAAACCGTTTAAGAAGAGAAGACCACAATGTTTGCATCCGGTTTTCTTTTCACCCTTTTTTTATAGGGTGGTGGCAAGTGGAGACTACGACTGGGGGCAATATATTGTTCGGACCAACTTTCTTTTCAGTCTCAGTTGGTGTGCCAGGTTTCAGTATCGGTTTTTGCACAAATTGAAATCAAAATCGGTTTTACAGTTTCTTTTTAATAACAGAATATATTTCCTTTAAAATATTTCAAATCAAATAAATAAAATGTTTAAAGCAGAAAGTTCTAAGATTTATATTAAAGCAAAACGATAAAATGTTTGCGGATTGCAGTCAAGCCTATTGAATTGAACCAGCCGCGGAATTAGGACCGCAACTGCAATTGGGCATCTGCCGCGGTGTGGTGGATGGTGGTGGGAGCGACAGGTTGGAGTTGGCGGTGACCACAAATTAGAATCGATTTTGAAATTTCAAATTGAAAGTTTGTTATGCTTCTGCATTACTTATAGCAATCAATTTTTTTTTCCTCAAAATCTAAAACGACGAAATTATGAATTAAAATCTTTTATAATAGTCAAAATGACGTCATTTTGACCCTAAGTTAAAAATATATATAAAATTACATTGTTTTCTTTTTTTTATGTTTTTCGTGAAATTAATAATACAAAGCCAAATTAAGTTAAGATGTATTGAATTCGATTTTAAAATTACGTAAATATAATTAAACACTTGATTTGAAAATAAAGAAGTTTAGGAGCGCCTGTTGCTCCCCCACTCACAACTATTATGCTTAATAAATTTAAACTTTATTATGCTTAATAAATTTAAACTTTGTTTAGTATAATTTTACGTGATTCAATTCATCACCTGATTCTCTGCATTATATTGTTATTGTTTGGTTATGATTTCAACACTATTTTATAACCAATAGTTAAATTAAATTAGAAAAATATTATATAATTTTAATATTAAAAAGAAAAAGGAAAAGTGATTACTTGGGATGGGTCTTTTGAGTTGTAACATTGTGATAAAGTGTTATCAATGTTATTTGGGCTTGACTTAAGTGCAAAGCCTGTCTTCTTCTTTCTTTGCACCACCGCAGCAACTTCTTCTTCTTCACAAAACTTTCAATCATCATCTTCGACGGTGACACCAATAGCAACTTTCCAAGCATTTTTAGGTCGCATGTAGGGCACGTGCCTAGGCAAGCATGAGCTCACTGAAGTGCTTAAATGTCCGAGCACAAACAGACTAAATGTAACTTTATGGGTTGTGATGCTGGGCCTCTAAACCCATAATGGTCTTTAGTAGTACCACCAATCCAATAGCCTATAAAGGTTGAAGTTCACGGAAGCTGTTGACAGGTTTTGGAAGACTTGACAGGAAGGGAGGTCTTGGAGTTACCTCTAGTCGACTCGAAAATTCCTTAGATGACCCTGTCTTTGGTTGCAATTTGCCAATGAACATGGATGCTATGAAAGAGGCTGTACAAGAGCTTTATGGGTCAAGCTTGCACCCAATTGGTCGTCCAAAGTTCATTAAGTCTTATCCAGAATATGTTGATATAGAGAATACAAATCCAAGGGGATACCGCATTCTTGACTTTATTCTTTTCTCTAGAGAAGAAGGACAGTCAACTTTAGGACAAATAACTAGATTCACAATCCAGTGTGGAGAATTGGCTAACATGGAGAATTTTTCCTTACCTGAAGCTTCAATTATTTCATAACTCTTTGATAGGTATTGCTTTTTTTCGGTATTCATCTCTTCCAAGGGACTCAGTTCAGACATTGCACCAGATAGAACATCTGTTCCACAATCAATTTTATGGGAAAGAACCAGAGGTGTACATTGTTGACTTGGCCAAGTGGTACCAAAGAGGAGGGGAGTCAACTGATTCCTACATTGAAGGTTTAAGAGACTCAAAAACATGTGAAAGATTTTCTTACCAGAGCAAGAGTTTGTGCAGATGGCACAAAAGGGCTTGGATATGAAGCTCTAGAAGAAGTTCCAAGGAATAGAGCTCCGAGACTTCTATGAATTGTCTGCCAAAGTTGCTGAGTATAAGGAATTGCTTAAAGAAGTTACTCTCAAGAAGAGGAATATCTCTGGAACTTATTATTGGGAGGTTCTACACAATTCAACAGTAGCTGAGTTGGTAAACTCTAGTTCCACAGTGTGTCCAAGTCTTAGAGTTCCAATTAAGACTTCCCTGAAAAAAAATCAGATGGAGATTTGCAATATTCATTTGACATTTCAAAAGCAGAGGAGAGTTCTGATTATTTGCTTAAGGAGAATTTATTGACCTTACCGATGGGCCACGAACTCTCTCTTAAGGAAGAAATTAGAAGGAAGACATACTGTAAGTAGGGCTGCAAACGAGCCGAGCCGTTCGCGAGCGGCTCGATGTTCACTCGATAAAAGCTCGACTCGAGGTTCGGATCGATAATAAACGAGCCGAACTTGAATCAAAAATTTAAGCTCATTTATTAAATGAGCCGAGCAGTTAGGCTCACAAGCCAGCTCGCGAACAGCTCATTTAAAAAAGCTCGCAAGTAGCTCATTTAATCGGCTCGCGAGTTGCTCGTTAAATAAGCTCGCGAGCCTATCAAAATAATTTGGTACCAAACTTAAAAATATGCTTCAGCCAAGCCACTCGCCTCCCTACTTCTTTTTTTGCTATTTCATTTCTCTTTCGCTGAAACTATTATTTTCATTTTCTCACTAAAATGCATTAAAAATGAATTTTCTTGATTTTTGACTAATTCTTAACGAGTTCGAATACGAGCTCGAATAGCAGTAGGAAACGAGCTCGAGCTTATTTGTGAGCTAAAACTCAAGCTCGAGACAAGCTCGAATTCAAGCTTATTTGCGAGCTCAAACTCGAGCTTGAGCTCGAATAGCAACATAAAATAACCAAGCTTGCGAGCCTAAAATAGACCAAGCTCATGCGAGTCTCAAAACGAGCCAAGCTCGTGAGCCGAACTCGAGCTCATGAAATTTAACACGACCTCGAGGAATTTAACACGATCTCGAGCTCATGAAATTTAAAACGAGCCAAGCTCGAGCAGCACAATACTTAGCTCAGCTCGTGTGACACCCCCGACCAGAGTCATACGTCTTTTTGACGTCATCACATGCATTTCATGCATTTTTGTTTAAATGCATCAGAGTGTGACATGATAAATGACATTTACATGAAATATATGATTTGAAAAATGATTATAAATGAGTTAAAAATGATAAACAAGAGTGGTTTTAAGTTCGTTTATCGTCGAAAGACATAAACGGAGCCAATTAGGGTTTTGGCTCGTGCGACCGAAAAATGTCGGAAACGCACAATACTTTAAAGTAAAT
>CANUEY010267717.1:0-11043 GCA_948099555.1 Croton setiger
GCGAAAAAGTCAACGATTTTTTTTCAAAATGACAAAACTACCCTTTGGTTTATTTGAATCGAACCATGGTTTATTTGAATCAGACCATCCTAATTAAACCCAATTTTAAATCAAACCTGTGGGTTTCACTCACTGTAAAAATTAAAAACAACCAAACTAGGGCTCAAACCTAAGACCTTTAATATGTTAGATTGCATGATAACCAACTACACCACAACACCTTTAGTGTGTTAAACTGACGTGATAAGATTATATTGCGTAAGACACAATCATTCACCTTTTATCACTATAGCAATTATCTATTCTTTCAATTAAGATTTTATTAAATAATTACATATTTATTTTTTTATCATCCTAGACAAGTCTGAAGGTTAGAATGTAAAGTTTAAATTTTCCGAAAAATTAAAAAGAGTTTACAGAAAATTTAGTGTTTATTTGGAGAAATTAACAAAAATTAGAAAACTCATATTTTTTATTTGGAAAAATTAACAAAAATTAGAAAACTCATATTTCTAATTCAAAGAAATGAAATATTTATTGTGAGACCCGTTGATACAATTTCCGAAATAGAGGGACCTCAGAGTACATTAAGCCAAACTTTAGGGACCCCCGATGATACAATTTCCAAAATAGAGGGACGCAGCGTACATTAGGCCAAAAATAATTACCCCTAAAAAATATGAGTAATCTAATTTTTGTTAATTTCTCCAAATAAACACTAAATTTTCTGTGAACTTTTTTTAATTTTTCGGAAAAATTAAACTTTACCTTCTAACTTTCAGACTTGTTTAGGATGATAAAAAAATAAATATGTAATTATTTTATAAAATTTTAATTAAAAGAATAGATAATTGCTATAGTGATAAAAGGTGAATGGTTGTGTTTTATCCAATATAATCTTATCACGTCAATCTAACACATTAGTCTAGCATATTGAAGGTTTCAGGTTCGAAAGTTAGGGACCCGATAATATAATTTTCAAAATAAAGAGACCCCAAATCTATTAGGCCAATTCTCATACACCTAAAAATAATTAATCCTTTAATTAAATACAAATTCTTACATACCGGTAAAATAGTAGTTACATGCAAAAGCTAAGGAATTAACTTTCTTGTTAATAAAACTTTACAAATACTGTATTTCTCTTTCCCTTTCTGGGATAATCGTAGCATCTACAAACACCTACGTCCCAGTGTACACGTGTCAATCATCGGCGACGAATAACTTATCTCTACCGCTACTTTTAACTTCTCCAATACGTTGCCAAAACGAGTGTCTCCACTCTCCACACATGACTCTACTCGCCAGCACAATTACCATGAATGTACTGATTGGTCAGTTGAAACGTGGCAGTGGAATATAGCGAGTAGTAAAGTATTTCTACTCGAGAAAGTGAGAACTTTTATCCTTAAATATCATGTTGATCGTACTGAAAGAACGTGGTCCCCCACACACACTCGATGCAGAGACGGAAGAGTAAATAATATTTTTTTTTTTTTCAAAATCACCGATTCGAATACTTCCACTTCAACTCGCGAAATTTTAATTTATCGAGGAGAAGCGACAAATCTCTCTCAAACGCCAAATTCAAATACTTGTCTCCTTTCTCTCTCTCTTTAATCCGAAGCTATTTTAATTTTTTAACATCGTAGAGATTCCATAACCGCAGAGAAATGGTGTAGACGAAATCTTCAGCTAGCCGCAAAACCCTACTTTCTTCAATTTAGGAAGGTATTTTTCTCTTTGGTTATATTTTCTTTATATTTAACGTATATGGTAAGTATGTTTGTAGGATTTTCCACTGCAAAAATGTTTTGGGTTTGGGAATAATTTGTTTCTTGTTTTTTTTTTTTCTTTTGAATTTTTTTAGGATTTGATTTATTTGTGGAGTTTTTTACCCGGAAAATGGAAGCTGTTGAAACCCCACCTGAAAGCCCCTTTCGTTCTCAAGAACCATCTATGCATTCAGACTCAGGTACTAAAGTTTCCAAAACTTCTGTAGAAAATGGAATTACTGTTTCTATAGATGGAAAGCAGGATTTGGGTGATGGGTTAGTTGGGGGGCAAGTTTTAGTTGATGGAGAAACTGTTGATTTGGGTGATGATGAAGTAGGAGCAAGTCTTGAGGATTCCGAAATGAATGGTGTTTCTTCTTTGTTAAAGATGCAAGAAAGTAAGGACTTAGGAGAGTTAGGCTCTGTTTTAGATGTTATCAATACGAGTAAAATGGATTTTCAAAGTGGCGATGGTGTTTCTCTTGTTGCTGATGTGTGTGGAGATTTTTATTCAAGTGATGTGAAAGAAAAGGGGAACCAGCAGTGTGAATCATCTGTTGCAAATGACGGTTGCCCAGATGGGAATATTTGTGAATTGAGTGACAATAAGGATGAAGACGATGAAGAGAATACGACGGAAGATGGACACAAGTTTGGTGTTGGTGATTTTGTTTGGGGAAAGATTAAGAGTCATCCTTGGTGGCCAGGGCGGGTTTACGATCCTTTAGATGCATCTGATTATGCTAAGAAAGTTAAACAAAGGGATAAGATTCTTGTAGCTTACTTTGGAGATGGAACTTTTGCCTGGTGCAATCCTATGCAGTTGAAGCCTTTGGATGAGAATTTTGTGGAAATGTCAAAGCAGAGCAGCTCGAAAAACTTTATGAATGCTGTAGAGAAGACAATGGAAGAGGTTGGTAGACTTGTGGACTTGAAAATGACTTGTGCTTGTGTGCCAAAAGAGAATTTGATTGGATTTGGTAGAACATTGGCTGCAAATGCAGGAGTTAAGGAAGGACTTCTGGTGCCTGAGGATGGAACTGACAAGTTTTTGGTGGATTTATTTGAACCAGCAAATTTTCTTGCTGCATTAAAAAGCACTGCACAGGTTGCTACTGTTTACAACTTGCTGGAATTCAGTTTGTTAAAGAGCTGTTTATCGGCTTTTTATCGTGCGAAAGGAGGGTACCAGTTGCCTTCATATTTTGATCCAATACCAGTTCTAGGTCTTGAAGAAGACACCAGAAACAAGATGAACTTAATTGATTGTAATAATGGAGTTGAAGTAAGAATTCATGGTCCAATTGAAGAGGATTGGCATTCTACACCCAAAGGCCTTAAATATGGGAAAACCTCTGAAAGTATGTTTCGCAAGTGCCAAGGGGTTTCTGAGGATGGACGGTGTCAGAGAAGGAAGCAGAAAAGCCTTGCTGAAATTTTGGATGGTGAGGGTGAGAATAAAGATGATGTTTCAGCTGGCGGAACAAAGTCAGGCAAAGATGGATCTCTGATCAAGAGAAAGAAGATGAAATTTATGGGAGAAGACACTAATGCTGACGGTAAAAATGAGGTGATCAATGTGACTAAAGAAGGATTGAGCTCTGGCAAACTTGCACCTTCATCTAGGAGGGAAAAACAGAAAGTAAGCAACGAGGCTGACAGCAAAGATGAAAATAAGATGGAGAATGGGGCCAATGAAGGGGCAGATGTGGGCAAACCTCAGTCTTCATCCGGACGAAAGAAGAGGAAAAGCAGTGATGAAGCTAATGTTAATAGTTTTGGAAGCAGTGATTCTGTTCCTAAACAAAAGGTGAAGAAAGATGCAGAGATTTCTGAATCTATTCATTTAGCAGAAAACAAAGTCAATAGTGTTGAAGCTGCCGATGGTAGCAGGGAGATGACAGATGGCATGAAGCGTTCTGGAGGGAAGAAGGCAAGTTCTGTTGCTGAAGATCTCAGTGATGGGGGCCAAATTGAAGAAAACGGTGTGTATGCAGAAAGAAAGGATTCTTTGCTAAGAGAAAGGAAAAGGAGCAAGTACCTATCCCCTCCCTACACAAATATTATTAAAGGACAGAGAAAACAAGATATAGAAGCAGAATCCATGAAAGTTTCAAGTGAGGCTCGGGTGTCAGAGAGAATGACTAAGGCTGCTAGCCACCTTACAATGTCTTCTCCAACTTCACAGCCCGGCAGTGCAAGAGTGCAGAAGAAACCCTCTACAGAACTTGGTGTTGAAAATGAGACGTCTAATAGCTCAATTCCTCAAACACCTAAGCTAGATGGTTTCAACATTGATTCAGTAATACTTCAGGCTCCTGCTAGTAAAGTTCTATCCAAAATAAAGTCTGCAGCACTTGGTCCTCAAAATCTGAATGAAACCAACTCTCTCGGATTGGCTGAGGAATTCTTTTCTGCATTCAGAAGTTCTACCTATTGCAGTGAGTATGATCATGAAATATGCAGTGAGCTTCAGCCAGGACAAAAGAGGAAGCCCCAAAAATCCAAACTTGCATTGGTAGATGAGCAAAATCGGACTGATCAAAGTTCATGTGATTATAAATCTCAGCATACAGAAGCCAAAAAGAACAAAGAAACAAAATTGGGCAAGTCAAAAGTAAAGAAAGCTGCAGATGCCCTGGACAAGGAGAAATCCCAACGGACAAAATCCACGAAGAATGAAGCAGCAAAGTTGGTTACGTCTAAAAGAAAGAAAGCAGCAGATGCACCGGACAAGGATAATATTGTGGAAGCTCCAGATGCTGCCCTTCATGTGTCATTTGGTCCTGGATCTGCTTTGCCATCCAAAAATGACCTCATCAAAATATACAGTAAATTTGGAACATTAAATGAAGAGGACACTGATATGTATTACGATAATTACTGTGCAAAAGTCGTGTTCTTGAAGAGTTCTGAAGCAGAAGAAGCATTCAACGATTCTCAACTCTCTAGCCCTTTCAAATCAGCTAATGCAACTTTCAGGCTTCGGTATCTTTCATCTGAAACCAAGACTCGGGAATTAAGAGAGATATCAAGTGGAAAAGGCAAGAAAAGAGCAAAGAATGAAGACAAATCTACATCTGCTCAGTCTTCGGATGCTGATGTTTCCCAACTGAAGTATATAAAGCAGAAGCTTGAGACCATAAAATCAATGGTGGTGACGTCGGATGGAAAAATATCCCCAGATATAAAATCAAATTTGGAAGGTGAAGTAGAAGTGCTTTTGGAGAAGGTAAGTATGATGGTAAGCAATTGATGAAATTAGAGTGAGGTTTTTGTGGATGATAATACAGAGTTGTGCAGGTGTAGGTATAGTATGTCATAATTTAGTAGGTGCTAGAGTTGAACATTGTTGGCATCTTTGTGGTGCTTGTAGAAGAAGAAGAGGTCATCAGCATTTAGGAATCAGTCAGTAATATATATATATATATATATATACATATTTTGTATTGAATATTTGCATCATTTCACAATCACAGGTTCCTTTTTCTTTTGAAAAATAGAATCTTTCTATTTGTTTTGCCGATGATTTTTTGTGTTGAGTTGTGATTTCTTAATTTCCTCGACTGCTTTTATTATGAATATGTGCATTTGCAGTAATAAATCCACATATAGTCTTAAGAGGCCATGACATTCTCTATTTATTTGTATTCAATTCTAAAATCAGATTTTGAATTCATTTTCAATTGTATTATTTCTATTGATTTTTCATGTTTTTTTTAATACATATAATTTTAACTAGTTTTACGATTTGATACTAATTATATATGAATGCCAATTGTATATTTACTATATATACCGGTTGTACAGTTATTGTATTTTTTTTGAGTGTTGTATATTGTGAACCCGAATATAAAATGGTAGAATGTTGAATGGAGACGGAGCTTTGTGCGGGTTCTAAAGGATTTTTCTTTCTGTCATCTTCGCTAAAATTGCAGCAACTTTAGTCCTAATTGGAATGGCTACAGAACTCATAAACCAGTTATCTCCTTTGAGCTTGCCTGTAGGAGTTATAAACCAGATTGGATCGATTCTGAACCATGCCCATTAGCTTCATAAATACAACATACAGACAAAAGGTTATTTCTATACACATTCTACGCTGCATCTGCAAGCAAATATCATGATAAGTGCAATCCATTGACATTTTCCTACATCTCAGTTTTTATCAACACAATGAAAACAATCAGTCATCAACAGGATCTTGAGGAGTTTCTTCAGCTCTCCGTTTGATTGAGATAACGGGGCACTCTGCATGCTTCTGGCAAAATTCACTTACAGTTCCAACGAAAACCCTACAAATTAGATAAGCAGATTCAAATTTCTAGAGACTAGTGATAGAATGATATAATACCAAATTCCTATTCAAAAAGATCCAGGCTTAAATGTCCCTTTTTTTAGTATTTCTGAAAGTATAGAGATACCCAGGTTGGGTCTTTGTTCTGGGCAAAATGAGTAACAGTAACATCACCTTTGGAAAGGGCCGAGACCACGACATCCAACAACCAGCAGATCTGGCTGCACTCGTTTCACTTCATGGCAGATTACTTCCTTTGGATCACCCCTTTTGATCCATGCTTCACAAGCAACCTTTCAAAAAGATATGGAAATGGGTCAAAATCACAAGTAATTGAAGCGATTGGAACTTAAATTACAAAAAGCTTCTGTTCCATATAGCTTCCGATAAATTAGGGATTTCAGTAGCCATATGGTAAAATTATTAGGTAGGCACATCATGCACAAAGAAAATGTTCTATTACCCCAATCTGATGACATCTATTGATAAAGTACTCGAGCAGATGAAGTCCTCTCACCCTATCCCTCTGCGTCATGCTTCTAAAATCATCAGGAGATGCATATATGCTATCCATATCATCGAAACCTAGCAGAAATATTTGAGAATCCATTATCACGTACAGGTCTTGACATCATATGCATTTTACAAGAATAATGCAGACATTTAAGAGTATGGAATGAACAAAAAAGAAAGTTATATGGAATAGTAAAAATGATGGAGATTTTCAAAATTTAAACCAACTTAAGGATCCAAAATCTTTTAACTATTTCCTTGGAATGCTGAATTAGGATGGAAAAAAAAAACAGATAACTTCAGGGAGGCAGATATTTTGCTTCACTAGGGTGTTACAATTTATTAGCCCTAGATCTTTATGAATGAAGGCTAAAATTAAGGTAAAAAGAATACAAAATCCTCCACCTAAAAAATGCTAAGGAAATTCATGTGCACACTGCAGAGAAGAGTTGGCATAACTAATTAGCTTACATAACTCACAGCTTTCATTGTTCAACAAAAATCTTGTTTACAGGGAAAACACGATGTCAAACAGATTGTATGAAAGAAATATAGGTTAGAAATTTTCAGCATCGACATTCCAAGGAATTCTTAAAAAACATGAACACATTGGAACTTGACCATTTGCGACATACACTGATAGACCAAATGAAGTTGCGAGTTCATCTGTTTATTTTGCCATCCACAAAAACTAAAGAGGACAGCTAGAAATGAATCGAAGTGAATCTCAAAACAGGGTCTCATCACCGAATAAGAAAAAAAAAAGGTAAGGGGACATCTGGTCTGTATACTTGAGAGTATAATCCCAGCACTTGAAAAAAGTTACACTGTCGTTTGTACAATACTAGTAGTAAATGGGTGTAAACAATACAACACAAATTGTCATGATGTTAAAGAGTCTTAGGTTGCACCTGACGAAGCCCTATGTCTAGTACGCCTTATAACGTTGTTTATGACTGATTTAAACTTTATTACATGGATTCAAACTGTCTGGTATCTAAAAACCTTATTACCAACTGATAGTCCAGTTAACTTCTTCCCCAAATCACATTATTGCATGCAGTTGCTAATTTGAAGATGTATTATAAAATCTAAATGCCTACAACATATTAAGACATCCACAAAGTTCTTCACAGATACATGGAACAAAAGTCCCGCGAGAAATGTCTCAGAAACTTAGCAGAAAATATTAAGACAAGTTCAAAAAAATTAAGGAATTCAATTCAGTCAAACGACTAGTAGAATGTCAAATCAGCTAAACTAATTTCAACAGTCTACAGGTAATACAATCATGTCAATCGTCTAAAGCTATGCAAGTTAAATGAAAATCCCTGACAATTACAAACTCAGATACAAAATGATTATTTGTTTAATGTCATTTACATATATTTTCCATACCATTTTTTAAGTAAACTAAGATAAACTTTAGTCGATAAAATAACCGATCAAACATGTAGATGTCAACTATAATAGCTCTTTAAGATATGCCAATCAATACCATTAATCAGGAACCTCTAACGAAAAATGTCAATGAACGAGACCTGGTCAAAGTAGCTTTGACAATAACTATTCGAAGAGATTTTCTCTATTGCCAGAGGCAGTTTAATCTTCTCTGTTATTCTCAGCAACCAAACAGAGGAGAAACGCAAAATCAACAGCAGACCAGTAGCAAAAACCTAAACTACATCCAATACCCAAAAAGCAGTGATCTAATCAAAACACAAAAATTAGAAACACATAATAACGGAGTTCTGAACTATTGCACTTAAAAACCAAATGGATAAATATGTAACTAAATAAAATAACTCATTTGGAAAAGCATAGAGAGATAAAAAAGAACCGTCTTCATCTGGGATTTGAACATGGAGAAAGAGAATCTTGAAGCCAGCAGTGTTAGAACGAACTATCTTCTGAAGAGTCCAATCGAAAGCTCCTTTGCTGCTAATCGATGGATGAGGATATCCTTTGATCGTTGACTCGTTCACTGCTATCATTAATCGAGTGGGCTGCTCAGCCTCCATTTTTCTTCTCTTGTCCTTGCTTGCAAGCTCGAGCCTCCGCCTCTGTAAATCAATTATTGATTTCGGTGGGATGCGATTTATAGGTGTGTACTGTGCCCTATGGAGTACGATACTGGTAATGAACTTGAAAATGCTAACGTACGCTTCTAAGTTGTGGCCACCCGTCAATTTAAAAGGAATTTGCCATCGTTTGCCTGAAATTTGGCGGGCCTTACTTACACTGCCCTTTTCCTGAAAAATTCCAGTTTGCCCTTCTCAAATTCGGTCGGATTTTAGGTTTTGTTTGGATAAAATTAAAGTTAAAATTAAGATTTTTTCATGTATTTTATTATATCTAACAAATTTATTTATGTATTTTTAAAAATAAATTTATTCAACAATTTTCTGTTAAAAATAAACAATTTTACAATGGTTTTATTATTTTTATAATTGAAAAATAAAAACGAAGAAAACCCAAAATCTCTTCTGAGTTTTCTCTTCACCGCCTTCATTGCAAACCCAACATTCCACAATCATTGAATTACTCTAAGATTTGCAAATGCGCGATAAACATGTTTCTTTGCCATCTCATCTTCTCTCTCTAATCAATCCACGGTAAACAATTTTCCCAAATTATTAACTCCTTGAAATCAAGTCATCCAAAAATCAGGGTTCAATCTGGCCATAACCAAAAATTGAAGCCTAAGAACCTTTCTCCTACCTGCAAATTCAATTTTCCTATTCCTCTTTTATCTCTTTCGAACCTTCATAATGTTCCTATTAGCTCTCAAGTGGAACTGCGAAGAAAATTTTGGGAACATGTATTTATGTTGGACGTACAGTTAATAGAAAAGATCTTCAGCATGAAGAACCCATGCATGTTTGTCCATTTCTTCGTTGAATTCTTGCTCTTGCCACCATTTTTTTTTTTGTTTCGTTCCGTGGATTTTTGCTAGATTAATTGCTGGGTTTCATGGGTATTTCTTTATTTTTGAAAACAACTTCATACAACTACCATTTACTTTTTTTTCTTTGCTGGGTTCTTTAGTTTAGTCTGTTAATCATGGATTTTTGTTTTAAGAAATATCTGTGATGATGATTGTTGATTGGTTTCAATACTTTGTTTTGCAAATTTTGGATTTGCAATGGAGACGGTGAAGAGAAAAACTTACAAGAGATTTTGAGTTCTCTTCGTTTTTCTTTTCCTTTTTTATTTCTTAATTATAAAAATAATAAAACTAAGGTTAAAATTGTAAAATCATCTAACTTTAACAAGAAAATTATTAAAATTCGGACGAATGTAGCTAATTGTTCAACATAATAAAAAAATCATTTGTTTTTAAAAATTCAAGAAGAAATTTTAAAAATATGATAAAACACAGAAAAATTATAATTTTTCCAAAATTAAAATGTGGTGTAAAATAAGAGATGAAATAAAATAAGGATGCAAAATGTTATTATTCATTTTATATTTTTATTTGAGAAAATTACAATTCATTCTGTTAGGATTAGGACTATGCATGGCCAGGTTGGTTTTGGTCCAACCTAATCCTCTGAGTTTTCGGAATTTAGAATAGAGAGTTTTAAAAAAATAGCATATATTTTGTAATGATTTTAAAAAATTAAAACATATTTTTAAAAATTAATAAAATTATATATTTTTTATAATAAAAAATTCAAAATTGCCTCTAATATATAGGTATATATAAAATATATATACTCGGATATATATACTAGTATATCTAGAATATATATACCAATATATTATTAGTATATATATATTGATATATACTCTTATATATACTTTAATACATATATCAGGTTAAATGTCATTTTCTGTATATAGCGAATATATACCAATATATATAGTATATATATTAATTTATTGAGTATATATACTTTATATATACCAACATTCAAAGCAGAAAAAAAAAAGGAGCAGCGATATTTGAGAGAAAAAAAGAATATATACCAGTATATATTGACTATATATACAATATATATGAATAAATGTAAGACAATTTGTGAAGTTTATATCCTATGATTTTGTGTGGAATATATATGATAGTATATATGGTTTTTAAATGTCATTTTTTGTGGTATACATAACTTATATATACTTTGTAAACAGTATATATAAGTTTGATTACAGTTTCATCAGTTGAAATTTTGTAGTATATATACTAGTATATATTGTTCATATATACTGGTATAAACCAACAAGTGAAGAATATATATACTATGTATGAACAATGTATTATAATTTGTGAAGTCCATTGCTTGATTTATATAATAGTATATATATTTTCATATATACTTGTTGACGCTTAATTTTTGCCCCAAAAAGTACCAGTGATGATTAACGTTCCAGGCTCAATCAGACATCCAGAATCCAAGCAGCTCGACTTCTTTCTTCTTAAAGGACTTCCTTCTTCTTAAAAATTTCAAAAGATTTCAA